>VACF01001243.1:0-219697 GCA_006891605.1 Pleurozium schreberi
TAGCCCTTGAACGACGCGGAGGACGTTTATTGTCCTTTGGATGACAAAAATCTCATCAGGTGACTGGACACTCACTAATTTTCATCCGTTCTTTTTTTGAAAGTGACCACATATATGTCAATCATCATGGGAAGTCAAATTTAGTGTCTTTAATTGCTTCCTTATTTTTAGGTGGCCCTAATTATGTGAAGATAGTAAAAATTTTCACATGAAAGTGCTTTGTGTCATGGAACCCTTCTAGCAATTTTTGAATGGGTAGCATCAGGTATTGGTTTAAACAATTTATCCAAAGCTAAACATGTGCATGAACAGTGTTTTTTCCCTCGGTCAAGCACTACAGAGTGCACCCCGCCTTTGCCAGTGGTGATAGGTCCGTCCTTTAAGGGCTAGACTGTATAACTTATATAATCTTTTGTTAATCTCTTGTTCTCTCTCTCCCTTCCTTTTTTTGTTTTTTTGTAGTTTCGAACCCCCTCTGCTGAGGTTTGCTATTGGTGCTTGCTTGCTTGCCTGAGAGGGACAGTTTCCAAGATCCGTCCATCACCCAGTGTTTCCAACTATTTGCAGCCTCTGCATGAGGTCAGGTACCCTCCCAGCCACGGCAGCGACAGTTCCCCTCTCCCTCATGAGTAGCTGCAGGACAGCCCCCCTCCCTTGCCCCCCCTTGCGGCCCTGCCCAGCCCTGTGTCTCCCCTCTGCCCCCCTGCCCTCCCCCGGGGCTGCCCACCCTGTGCCCGATTTTGGAGTGCATGAGTGAGTGCTTTCTTGTGCTCCCCTTCAKTTGTTGTCATCATCATCATGTCACATTCTGTCCGTCGGGATGATTGATGTCCCCTGGTCTTGCACTTTCATCCATTCAGTTGGGCCCCACATGTCCCTGCCAGACACACTCCACAGCCACAGGGCAAAGGGATCCCTCCATCCCTCCATGGGATCCACCCACACATGCAACCCAACTGAAGCCAACCCAATGTGGGCGGCACTTGAGGACCCCCTCCRCCATAGCCACGCTGGATTCACATGCGGATCTCCGCATCCTCGAGCAAACCACCGGGGACGGAGGCAAAGAAAGGAAAAAGGGAAGGGAAGGAAGGGCCACTGGGGAAGCGAAGCCCATCCACATGCACCAAATGCAACAACAACTCCAATCGGTTGGGAAGTAACGTAGTTGGATGGATGGCAATTTGGAGTGAACATCCAGTGGGGCCGGGGGTGCCCAGTTGCCCACCCTCAGACGGAGTCTTGCCCCTCCACATGCCGTAAGTGATTAGGGTTTGTATTTTTTTTCTTCTTCTTGCAGTAAGGTAACTCAACCTATGACAAACCAAATGGGAGACAACCTTTTGATGGACAAAATTATTCTAGTGGTGCACATTTCACCCTGGTAAGTTACCTTAGAGGTTTGCCTTTATTTGTGGCAAAAATATAGAAATTAACAAAAAAAAAACAAAAAAAAACATCTGTGGTGCACTTAGGAACCAGAACTGGACTTGAATTTCCTCTTGGCTTTTAGTGCATGGACTTTGGCTTTGTAATGGTTCAAGGATATGTGAAGGAACTTCATTGGATATAATTGGAACCCATGGCAAGGCCATCGGATGAAATGGGGAAATTTCTAAACAGTCTTGCGTGCCACAAATCCAACGAGTCCGTGCAATGCCCGCGGGATTCAGCTCTCTCCCTTTATTGTTGGGGTTGGATTTAACCCCAATATTATTCAACCCCCACCCACCACGCACGCGCGCGCGCACACAATTGAGCATCACCATGGACCTCCAAGGAGTCCAAGCTTGGAGAAACTGAAATCTCCTTGCTCTGTGATCACAGCCCTTTTCCATTAGGTGCACGGGTTCTCACAACATTGTGTACCAAGGCAACTGCCGTCCCCGACACTGGAAACCAAGGGATTAGGCTTTATTAGATATTTGGAAGGGACTTATTAGTTAATTCAAGGATTGAGGGGGCTAAGGAGCCAAATAAGACAATTTTGTTCATGTAGGAGTCTCCTCTTCAAGAATACCAAAGGGACCCCTACTTCATTTGTAAACAATGCTATGCTCAAGACCAACATCCACACCATTCAAATGTGTGGGCAACTCTTTTATCAAGGGTCAATTTTTTTTTCCCATGACAATAGGGGATGCTATTAAATAATAAATGGTCGAGCCTTATTCTTCACTCTTGGTTGTTGGGCTATGATTTCATAGACAAATGGAGACTAGGACAGACAGCTTTGGAAGGGGGGATACACAAAAATATGGTAGAGCTTGGGATCCAACCACAAATTATAAGTTAACAAAGCACTTTATTTGACTGCTTGGTTAGGGCATTCTACCATGGGAGATTGTTAAGTGACCCAATTGTTGTGGCATGTGGACTCAATCGGGTTGGGAAGAAATCGAGTAAAAATTTCACAAGATTATTTGAATATTTTCTCAAAATAGGAAAATTCAACAATTTTTTAGGTGTATGATTTCTATTTCAATCATGCAAAAGTTATGCCACAATAAGCTCAATACAAGCAAAGGTGGGCCACCAAAAAAGATTGACATATTTTTCTTTAAAATTATTTATTATATATTATATTTTTTCTATTTAGATAGATTGGTTTCATTCCATTCGGATAAGCAATGTGAAAGTTATGAAGCTTCTTGTTTTGCAGGCAATCTGGAAATTCTCAAGAACAATAATGAATGGGAATTATTTTTTATCTCAATTTTAACAATTTAAAAGAATTGTACATGGTTTATTTTGCTTTCAAAAATAATCTCACTGTTGGATTCAACATACTTTAGTTCTATCTAAGAGCTATCAACAATTTAGTTTTTTTTCTACCTCCTCCTTGCTTGTACTCAACAATTTTTTTGAGAATGAAAATTATGATTTTTTTTAAGAAATAAATCCTAAACTCTCAACTCCATTCTTCAACATTGAAAAAATGAAACTTGCAATCTAAACTATAAAATATCTAAGGCAAGAGGATTCAAAGCCTTATAATCTAGGTAGGCTAGAAGCAATAAATTCATTTTTCTTCACTTTAAACATTGATATCTTGTGATTGATACAATCAAAGTTGTTGAAATTTCTCCCATACATTCTCATACCAATATAGTGCAAGACCCTACAATTGGATTTGCAAAAGAATCAAATTTTTAAAAATTTAGTTGTTTGTATTGAAAATGGCAGTTCTGAGTATTTTTTTGACGAGAAAATGGCTTTCGGACTTTGAGGGTTTACTTTCTAGACTAAAAAAGGTATCTTCAGAACAAATCCTCTTGACTAACTTCCAAAGAAAAAAAAATTCTCATCAATTTAAGATATGTCAAGTTTCTCAACTTAAGAGATGATTGGATAATAATCCACGAGGACTTGACTTGCATCCCATCATCATCACATTTTTGCAACTTAAATTATACAATGAAAATTCCAGCCCAACTGTTGCCCAATTGGGTCCCCTTCAATTCATTTCCCAACATTAATCAAATCTAAAAAAGATGAGGATTACTAAGAGAATTGGAGAATTATTAAATTAGAACCCTACACACACCCCAAATCATGAAGAGCCCCAAGTAGTGGAGACYGAGGATGCAATGTTCTTGATCATAAATAAGAAGAGTGGGTATTCAAGAATTGTACAAATGGCAACTTCCAAAGGCATTCCATGACCATTTCAATGGCAGATGGACAGACAGTTATGGAGCCAAAATCAACCTATTTGGCAGTTTTATTTTTGAAGATGCAATTTGGGGGATGATTATTTCATGGAAAAGGATCAGCATGTGAAGCCTCTGGGATTGAGAGTTGCCCGCACTAATAATCAGCACAGATTGGGTACCGTACCTTACTGTAATTGCACATTTCTGCGACACTTTACGAAAGCTCGAGGCTTAACGCATAAAGTAAGGAAAGGATGGCAGCCTATGACCGTGGGTGGAGTCAAACTGGAAAGTTCCGCCGCACCCCTAAACGACGGGAGCTTATGACCGTGGAGTTAATTTGGAAAGTTCCACACCCCTACACGACAGGAATCACGGGAGCTTACGACCATGGAGTCAATTTGGAAAGTTCCACACCCCTACACAACAGGAATCACGGGAGCTTACGACCGTGGAGTCAATTTGGAAAGTTCCACACCCCTACACGACAGGAATCACGGGAGCTTACGACCATGTGACATTTCTTGTCCAATATGAGGCCAGGAATATTGAAATTTGAAGCACCACTATAACATTTTATATTGCCGCTTTGACACTTTATAAAAAACAAAAACAAAAAGCCCTAGAGAGGTTGCTTTTTGGAACCTAGTCTATTTATGGAACTCTTGCCTTCCTCACTACACAAAACAAAACAATGAAACTAGGTTGCCTTAACAATTAGGTTGCCTTAGCTCAAGAAAATATATTGTTTAAGCCATCAAAATCAACAAATATGTCAGGAAAAGTTTTGATGTGTACACATGGAAGCCGTTCATGAGTCCTTATTACAACAACACCTAATTCAAAAGTAATGCATTCTTGTACATTAATTGTGATTATTTATATAGTATAAAATGTCAAAAAAATTAGTATGGGGCAACCTAATTTCACTATTTTGTATGTTTTTATAGTTGTCCAAAGAGGCCCCACTGAATTTTTGTTTGTTTTTGGAAACATATGGACGATTTCCACAAAATTAAGCTGGTTGGGGGCCCTATGGCTGTGAACAGTTTTGGCAATTAAAATGGGATTGCTGTGCTGTGCAAAATTTGACTGGAATGCAACGCAACCCAAACACCCAATTGATTAAAAAAAAAGGGGGCGTTGCCAATTTTGAAGAAGGAAAGAGAAGGTCAGCAGCTCCTTGGCGGCGCGTGTACCTGCCACGAAAATGGACCTATTTAAAAAACCAGTGGCGTGTAATTCTGTCAAAAATCGGTTGCTATGGGATGTGTCGTGTCAGTCCATGCTGCGACCCTGAAAAAGTCGTATGTTTCAAAAATAAAAAAAAGACCTATTTTTTCATTTGATAAAAAAATGAAAAAATGAAAAAACTCGCCTATTTTTGTCAATGGTTACTAGTTGCATCTTTGTAATCACAAAAATGTATGGGTTTATTACCTCCAATATCATTTTCTCATTAGCCAATTTCCTCCAAATTGAAATTGACATTAGCTCAATTGCTAACTTTTTGTGATGTAAAAGGAAAAAATCAAAATCAAATCAAAATGAATGTTTTAATTAATATTGTACCAATCTTTGATATGAATTGAACCTCACAAAGTCCTTCACCATTTGAAGGTTGAAGGTCCTTTCAACCCATGCAATATGGAGTTGCGGATGGATGTGAAAAGTTTGCATGAAATCAAAAGAGTTTAGTTATAACCTTCTTCAATTGGTTCTTCCATTGTTCTTGTAAGGTACCCCTCTTGATTGGTGTATAAATGAGAAAACTTAGAAGAATTCTCTTACAAGACAATTGGGCATCCTCTAGAATGTTGTCAAAGTCTTTGTCTCGTCCCTCTAAAGTCAATCGCATGATACTATCCAAATTTGATGTTGTCATGCAATTTCAAAGCTTTTGCTTAATGTTGTAGTGAATAGGAAAAAAACTTTTCACAAGATGCAGTGCTCATGCATTCGCACTTCACAATTTTGGCAATACAGTTTGCAATTTGGTGTTTTCTAATGTAAATATAATTGCTTTCTCTTTTTCTTTTCTTTTTCATTTTTGACACAAATAAAGGAAATCTTTATTGCAAAAAATGAAAGTACAAGAATCTAGCTGCAAGCAGTCTAGGTAAGATTAGTAGGTTAGAAATAAAATATAGGATCCATAGGCAAGGATTCACCAGGATACTAATGGCTGGAAAAAATTGGTGGTTAGCTCAAAGTTAGTTAGTGGAAGTGGAAAAACCCATGATGCATTTTRAAGATGAAGGACGCAAAACCAKAATGAAATTTGTAGGGTTGGAAACCAATAGGTGCCCCAAAAAAATTAGAGGATAATTTACGCCATGTAAAAATCTCACTATTGAGAAGCACGTGCCCAATTTTGGCATTTTAGTTCAAACACTAGAATCCTATTAGACTGGACACTTCACGTATATCACCTAATTCTAACAATGATAAGTATTTTAGCATATGCCAAATTGAGCGATGKTAGTGGAAAATTTTCTCTAGTCTAGGAATAGAAAAATGAAGATTGCMCTTTTTTTTGCTAATTTCTCATCAAGTTCATCATTAGTAGAAATTAAGGAAGTGTAGATTACAATCCAGAATACATAGGCTAAYCTATTTCCAAGAAGTGCAAAACTTGAAAATATGTTRTTAAAAAGTGTCGATGGGTCATTTGTCACACAAAAACAAAGTTTCTAAACCACATCATATTCCCCTCATTTATGAAAATAGAATCACCGTATATTGTGCAAATGGGACTATTGTCAAAATGATGATATACCTTAAAATTGTTTACCAATGAGTTAAAGGGCCCTTTTGTATCCTTGAAAAGGGACCCTCTACAATGAAAAAAAAATGTCTTTTGTGGCTTTCCGTCCAACCCTAATCCTTGAATTTACTAGTAATTAAGTTCCACCCATTCACCTAGAARAATATAATCCTTGCCAAATATGAGGAGGACCATTGCCTAGTTATACAATGTTATGAGGATTTTACAATAAACAAAACTATCTTAGGGGCTTTTTACATGTATTACGTTCACTAATATTGGAATATAGAGAGCACTTTCAAAATCGTTCTAGAAAACAAAATGCAATAAATCTTAAAGGACCATAGCACATTTTRGGCATAAACTGTCAAAACTGTCACTTTTGAGGGCATCAAGCAGAAAATAAAATAAACATATTTTTCAGAATTCAACCGTACAAAGTTGAACTAAAATTCTTTGGAAATTTGTGGAAAAAAATTCAAAAACTTTGACCACATGGATTGAAAGACTATAATATTTGAAGTTAGGAGAAAGAACTTTTTTTTCAACCTTGCGCAATAGGGCCACAAACTTTAATTCCTTCTAAAGTGAGATTTGTACACTACGCATGGTTAATTTTTAACATTTGCATTTTGTATCATGTAAGTTAAATACCTACCAAATTTCATAATTATAAGATGAGTTTTGCACATTTGGCCTAAAGTTGCCCCCAAAATTTAGGGCAGCATAACTTTTGATCCAGACACCCAKTCGGAAAAAAACTTACATTTTTAATAAGTGAGTGCATGTGTCCAAATTGTGTTCAAATTTTATGAGCATTCAACCAAAAATGACTTCATAAGAACCTACCAAATAATTCTTGCATACATTGAATAGACATTTTGTCCTTTAGGGATTAATATTGGTGGAACTTATTCTCCTACTTCCATGTTTACCAACATGATCCATGTAATTATTTTTATCTTTTAATATTTTTTTTTGTCCACTAGGCTTTACATGTAAGTCCGCCCTTATATAGCTCCTTTGCTAATTCCTCCCTTTGAATTAACTAAATAGTAAGTGTCTTCTAGATATGTGTGAGAGCATAATACTTTCTTAGCATAGGAGAAGACCATTGCATGGTTAGATAATGTTATGGGGTGAAAGGTTTTGAATTTTCTATAAATTCTAATAATAGTCTATTGTATGCAAAGTTAGTCTTGGCAAAAATGTGCCAAAATCCATTAGATGTTTGTTGAGGGTAGGGTAGGGCCATTTCAAGCTTATTTCCCTTGTTATTCTTAGAGCAGTGAGGGAGCGGCTTCCCGTTGTCCATAAAATAAATACAAAGAAAAAGTGAAAAAAGTGTGGGGGGGTTAAAAAAAAATGACATGGCTGAATTTCGGCCAAGTTGGACTGGTGTTGTGGTGCAACTCTTGTGTTTCCTACAATTTGGGAACTTGCAACCTTTACAATTCCAAAATCTCATCTGATGAAATTTCGACATTAGATTTTGAGAGGTCTAAATCACAGTAAACCAACAAAAAAAATGATGTATGACTTTTGTGACAAAATGAAATACTTAACTTTAGGGGTGATTGCATGAAACACCATGCGGTTTTTGTAGCGTTTGGCATAGTACTCATGTTTTTTTTGGGAGTACTATAAAATTAGAAAAACAATTTTAAAAAAATGTGAAAAATATATTTAATGTATACACCTGTAAGAAGAAGGTACCCTATGAAGGAAAAGCGTAGGAAAATTCTCTAAGTAGGAGAACTAGAAAAGTGCAAAATTTCATGAAAATAGGTGTTTTGATGTTTTAATTTGTAATAAATAGGATAAAGAATTTTTGAAGAAACTAGAAATTGATTGTCCATAACTTTCTCATTATTAGTCCAAATAGAATGAATCAAAGCTTCACATCTAAACAGAAATAAATCATTTCAGAAAGAAAAAAAATTTAATTTAATTTTGAATTTTTGCAAAATTTTGTTTGTTGCCCGCCAAGTTCAGTTTTGGGTTTTTTTTTATGTATAACTTTTGCTCCTAGGCACCAATTGAAATAAAAATTGTATTTCCACAAAGCTAATCAGTTTTTCTATCTTATGAGAAAGTTTCAAAAAGTTTCATAAAAAATCAAGGTCACAAGAATCTGCCCGAAATCCAAATTGTCCCCCAAAGGGACAATGGGACTTTAGGGGTTAATTGATGATTTCCAACCAAGCATCTAGCAAAGTATAATACCTTCCTATAATAGAGGACGACTATTGCTTTGGTTATACAATGCTATGTAATTTTTAAAAGGAACCAATTGGAGTTAAAGATATATTTGAAGCAATCAATGAGAATAAACACATTTTGTACTTCAAGATGTTTAATTACGGATAGTGTAGTGTCAATATTAGGTGTTCTCATGATGTCAACTTTGAAAATTTTCCTAGTGCATTCATAGAGACTAAAAATTCTCATTCATGCCAATTGCATTCACTTTTACTTTTATTTCCTAGTATTATAATATGATATTTTTTCCAAATATTGTGTCCAAAATTGCTATTTTGAAAAAAAGTCTTTGTTTTAGGTGTACAAACATTGGTCACAATGAATGGAGTCCTACATGTTTTGAATGGACCTTGGAGGTATGTTACTTCTGTTATATGGTATTAAGTTTATTGCAAAAATAGTAATTTATTGTGTTAGATTTAGAACTCCTTGTAATCAAGCCCTACGCAACCAATGTGTATCTCATTCCTACGATTTTCATAATGCTAAAATGAGCAAGTGACAACATAAGATAGCAAAGAATTGCAACAAGATTCACATACAATTCAAGATAGAATTCAAGATTTGCAACCCAAAATTTGGATTATTTATTTATTTTTATCAATAATGTCATATTATTATAATTTAATAACATTAGAGGGGATTTGAGGGCAAAGAGGGCTTGTTTCAAGGCCATTCCCTTTGTTGTTCCCTTACAATGTTGTGAACCAACCACTGCTGCCAGAATTTTTTTGAAAGAAAAGAAAAAAGAGATTCGGCTAATAAATATATTTTGAAAAAGAAAAAGAATTATTTTTTCCAATTTTTTTTGACGTAGCACGATCAACATCAGATCACTATTGTCGCAAGTTTTGGGACAATGGGAACTCAAAATAACTTGCAGTCTCTTCTAGCCTTCAAAGCTCCTCTAATGATAATATTATAATGTTAACCCCTAAAAGCCCAAGGATTTTGGGCAAAACACAAATGTGTTATAAAATATAATTTCTATAACTTCTTTGAAGTTTGCATAAAAGAAGATAATACAAAGCACAAAAAGTAGACAATATCCAAGTGGTCAAAATTGTAAAAGTATTTTTAGATCCTCTCCAAATGAATTTTAACAATATAACTTTAAAAATTCACCAAAAATATAATTTCAATGTTTCGCATTTGAATTTTTTTTTTACTGGTCAAAATTGTGGTTACTATTGATTTGTAAAAAACCCGCATAAGATCTAGTCTTGAGAACACCAACACTTTTCCCAAATAGTAAGTTTTTCAACAATAGGCAAATTGTAAACACTTTGTACTATTTCACGTATAATTTTTGTTTGACTGTAGCAATCTTAGTGATGAATATAAATGTTGAAATGAGCCCAAAATTTGAAAAAAAAAAAATTGAACAAATAATTTTATTCCCGCCCCAAATTTTTGCCCAAAGTCAGGTTGCGACCAAAAAATGGTCGCTCGGGTGTTTAGGGGTTAATGATATATTTTTTACATTTAACTACTTTATTGGTATGAAGTTGTATTTTGTATAGCATCTTCCAATTCTTGTTGGGTTAGATATAATTATTGTACTTGTGCATATAAATACATGAGATTCTTTAGAATGAGACAATCATTGCGGAGTGAGTGTTCAATAAAATACTTTTGCTGAAGAGGTTTTGGTGTAATAAGAAACCAAGCAATCTTAAAAACATGCRAATATGAAGAGATCAAGATGTATTATTCAAAGTTTCAATTTTTTTAAAGGTAAAGAAAGTATTTAAATCCTTTCCATACAAATCAATTCAAATATTATGTCTAACACATGTAAATAATACTCTACTCTACACTTGGAGCAATTCCAAAGTTATGTAATTTGTAAATAACACTATCATTTTGAATAAAATGGCCCAAATAAAGATAAGTTCTTCTTGGTATTAGCAAGGGGCTAAGGAAAAAATTGGAATTACTTTTGGGTTGGATTTGCTTTGCAATCACCACCGCCACCACCACGAAGTCATAACCATAATTGTTTTAATTAACTGTGTTATTTTCATAGTATATGAAACAATACTTTGCCATTCAATTTTTATTTACTTTCATACAAAATTCATTCATATGCATTTGCCTACATACCACTTCACTTAAATCCATTCAAATTTATACAAGGCAATATAACATATTCATCCAAAATTCATTTAAAATAGTGTAAAGTAGTCTTGCACTACTTAATTCTTACACTAATGAAAATATTTTTATGTAATGTGAATGCATTGCAAATAGAAAATGTCTCTTCAATTCAAATGTGATTAAAAGTTATGTATTAACCAAATCAATAAAATAATTAGAGATGTTGTTTGAATGAAGAAAATTGGACTTTCTAAAAAAAACTTGAGATTTCATCAAGATTGTAAAAAAGTATGGTTTCATCAAGATTTTATCAAGATTTTTAAAAAGTATGGTTTCATCAAGATTGTAAAAAGTTAGAAGTTAATTAAGAGTTTTGGGTCTTTTGAAGGAAAAAATTCCTTATGGACAAACCAATCATGAATACTTATATTAACATAGAGAATGTGTCAATGAGCTAACAACTACTGTAAATTGATTCAAATATAGATAATTCATTACATAATAAACTATTTTTTGAAATGAATATGTGATTYCCAATGCGATAACTTCACAACTAGCATTGAAGTTATGCACACATTATTAAAGATATTATAAGTATTTATCCATTGTGGAATTCCCAATACAATTAGAGTCTGCAATCAAACAACATTTTAGCATATATGAATTATAATAWATTATCATGCCTTCRAAAKAGTTGATATCATATTTTCYGTTTTGTATGGCATAAATTCATTGCTTCTTTCCTGACTTGATTTAGCATGGTTTCAAGCCCTAAAATCTTATCTCCAAAATACTACCCCTCTAATGCAAGATTTCAATTCACGTTTGCAAATTGCATCCATTTTTGTAACACAAAGCTCTTGTTTTATAACCCCTAAAAATGAGGGAAGGGAAGGAAAACTATTTGTGCCACTAATATGTAGTATTATGTAGTCACTATGTACATATGTAGAGTACATTTGAAAATCTGAATATACACCACTAATATGTAGTATTACAAATAAGGTGGCTTTGAATTGCCATACAACTTTAATGTCTTTGATCTTATGGTAAAAATCACTTTGAAATAAATGTACCCTAGGACACATTTTAGATGGCAATCTTGGGTGAACATATCTTTGCCTTGCAAGAACAATGAGACCAAAAAGTGGACAATGGATAGTTGTCAATATTACTATAGAAACCAAGGTGACACCTATTGATCCAAAAATCTGATCATTTCTAACATAAGCACCAAGTCCATGTCAGTTGGGTGAGATTTCATCCAGTTTTTAAGTTCACCAGGTTTAGGSTTTTACATGGATCTAATTTAATTTCAATTAAACCCATCATCTATATATAATAAAATTTGTAAGAAAATAATTTGCTTTGAAAGAGACTTTTGGGAGAAAATTTTAAGTTGAGTTACCTTAACATTTAGCACTTCTATAATTGAAAATATGTGGCATTGTACGTGGATATTTTCATGGAACCAAATCTCCAAGGAGAATCACTTCAATTTACAATGGAATTTTTTTTTCAATGTCCAATTTAACTTAGGCACTTTGGTGTTATGTATTTTTGGAGAGTTATTGTTTAAGGTAGAACCACCCATAACCGACCAAATAAGGAATTTTGGACGAATATGGAGAAATGCAAGGTGAATGTCTTTAGAGGTGTTTTGATAAAAATGATGCGGATGCAAAAACTATGGTAATTTTATTGCATGAATTGAAATTACTATGAATTTTCAAAGGCAAAATGTGCACAAGACCCATTGCCAATCTCTAGACTCTTTCAATCTTGATCACTCAAAAAACTATTTTTTCACTTATTGCTTCCTATTTTTTTGCACACTAAGTTGGAACATGTATCATGAACTTTTAATCCCAACTTTGAAAAGAAGAAAAAAACACATTCTGGCCTTGGTTGGAAATATGTTAGTATGTAGGTTGGTTATTGGACCAGGATCAGGAATGGGTAGTTCTACCTTAGAGAAAGGAATGATGTTAGAAAAAAAATAGGAACTCATGGGTTCAATACTTAAAGTAATGTGACTTTGTCAAGCTCAATGTGTAGCTTTGTGATAATATTCTATTTCACTGTAACAAAATAGTACTGTGTGTAAATGGAATATTATAGAGGTATAGTACTTGGGAATTTGGGATTGTCAAAGCCAAAAAAACGATCTCATTTTATTTAATCAAAGTCCTTGTTTCTAAGGTTATTTGTAACTTCTTGTATTGTGACAAGAGAATTACAAAGTGGGTCTTGAATTGGATATATTTGATCCAACAATTTGTTATTTGAATACAAGATGTGAAATTAGAAAAAATCATAGCAAAAGAAGTTTGTGTATCTATTTACATGTGGACTACTATGCCAATAATTCCTTAAAAAGAGGGTTCAATTTAAATTTATATAACATTTGTTGACAACCACGTAGGTGACGTAACAAAATACAATTTCATTAGGAATTTATTTTCATTTACCACTTGGTGCATAATGGTGTAATCTATTTTACTGCTACCCACACTCCAAATAASAATGAAGTCGAAGTTATTAGGGAGTGCGCAGTACCACCAACATTCAATAAACGCAACGTACATTTTAATTACTTACAATTAGCACACTATATATTTGAATAAAGYATGTACATGGATAATCAAGGCTGCCCAAAACGTGACATCTACATTTGGACCAAAAAGCGTTACCGAAAACCTACATATTGATTACACAAAATGTCCACAATCACACCATTTGAATCTAAGAAAGCCCAATTTTGTTTAGTTTCATCTAGAAACTGCACTTTGAAGATTCACAACCATTATGTTTACAATGCCCAAACAATGCATGCTAAAGTGCATTAGAATCCTCTCTCATTGCCCCATTAAGTTCTAATAAAAATAATATTTGTTTCATTATAGCAACTGCACTTAATTATAATTAGTAAAGATTATAGGAGCCCATACCCTATGTGTATGACAAAATTTCAGCCTTCTAGGAGAGGTCCTCTTTCTTGATGAAATCATGAAATCTTTGTGGCAAACCTTTTCAAATTTTTTACTCATTTAAAAAAATAAGTTACAAAGAGTTTGGTAAGGGATTTTTTCTTAGTGCAGCTGGCTACTAAATAATTGACCCCAAAAATAAAGTACAGCGCCTGATCATTCTCCCTCATCAACCAAAATTAAATTGCCACTCGGCTTTACTCTGATTCTAAATTTTTTCACCTTCCACCTGCCCAGCCCAACGAGAATCTTCTCAAATCCTAGATTTCAGCAACCGAAGCGTCTCTCTAATTAGGGGAGAAGAGAGACCCATTTAATCAGCCTATGATTATCATTTAATGAGATCGCCCCACTGAATAATCCGGTACAAGCCGAATTAGAGTAAATCTAACCAGAAAAAGGGCAACTGGATGAATTCGCGTGAATTTGGATGAACGAAGAGTCTCATTCGTCAGTGCAGGGCTTTCATTCTAAAAAGGCCTCTAGCCTTCCCTTCTCCGAGCGTCTACCTCACTTTGCAAATCAGACTGCTGTCTTTGTTGTGCGCTGTATGCTAGCTGCCTTTGGCGGATCCATCGTGAGGACGATGCCAGAGCGCTATCGTGTTTTGCGTTCCTTTCCTGAGTTTTCTCTGGGGTTACGAGTGCTGTTGGAGGGTGCTTTGTTTTCTGGCTCTCSATCGAGCTCATTTGGTGCCAGTTTCGTCACGTTTTGAGGATTTTGGGTCGCGTAGTACGTGCGTTTGGTAATTGTAGCGGCAAATGAAGTATGAAGGTATCATGCGCCTTCATGGATTGATGGATGCATCGGTTGCGTCAGTGATTGAGTGTTAGTGTGTTTCTTTGACGTGTTGGGAATGAGAAATTCAAACGTGCGGTGTTTTAGATGATTGACGAAACATGATATACTGTGTTGAGTGAAAAACGGAGTGTCAGGGTTTGGAGTGTGTTTCAGTTGGATCGTGTTTATGAGAATTGCTGAGTGAAAGGCGTCTCGACGTTTTGTAGTCGGCTGTTTAGGTGCGCGAACGTCGAAGTTAAGTGGGGAGGGTTTCGCAATTGCGGATTAGTGATAGAATGGGGTTTAGTAGTTTGAGACAAGGTTTTCTCGGTTCTGAGTCTTGCGCGTCAAGAGCTTGGAAGAGAGATTAGCGATTCTTCTTCTCTGATGTCATGGTGCAGTGAGTGCCAGGGTCTTTCAATCGTCAGGAAGTTTGCGATATAGTCAGGATCTACGAGCGAGCTCTCTCTCTTTTGTCAATAGCGCAGTCAGGGTCTTACATACTGTGGTTTGCAGGCTGTCGGTTGTGACGCCTTGTACATGTCTGCCGATTTAGTTGCGCCGTGGTTTCTTGTTTCACGTCTAAGTTAGGCACTTGAGGGCGTGATAAATCTGCTGTTGCAGCCTTGAGCTCACTTCGATATTTGGAATCGATTTCGGAGGAGAAAGGGGCAATGCGCGCTGCCGACTTGCCCTGCCCTGCGTAAATGGTGTTTCGCAGCTACTCCACTTTTTTCTACCCGATTCTTCTCTTCCTGAAGTTGATATCAACGTGATGTCTTGCATTTACCCCTGTCATTATCCCCAGCGCTGGTATGCTGAAAGTCTTGGTTGACATGAGCGATGCTGTAGAAGCACAATTCATCCCTCTGACAATTTGCGTTGTCCGGAGTTCTTTAGACTCTTACTTTCTCTGCCTGAGTCTACGATCACCGTGGTGCACCAAGACAATTAATTCAACGCGGAACTCGACACTCCAGCAAGCTTTGGAACCCTTCCAATTTCCATTCAGGTTGCGCCGGGAGCTGCAATGATGGGCGATATGCACCACATGCATAGGGGAATCATGTCTTTGGAGGCGCCACTCTGTGACGTCGACACTGGCGATCACAGCTTCAAGGAGAGTTGGAACGCTCCATACTCTTACCCGCAGATACCAAGTCACAGCATAGGGGTTCCATGTATGTCGTGGTCGGCGACGGACCCGGCAGTTCTGTCGATTGAGCAGAATAGCGTGAAGCCTCCGTTTTCTTGGCAAGCCGAAACCTGCCTCCAACAGTACACTCATGGAGGATACAACGCGATGGGATCGCCGATGGAGATGATCGCAGCACTGAATGCTGATTCATATAATCCGAACGAGCTCTCGCAAATGGTCCAACTATACAGCTCTTTGTATCAAGATCAATATGGGTATCCGAACCTCTCTTTCATGGACCCGACAGCTGATCTCCCTCTTCCAACATCTAGCGAGTGCTTGCAGGTGGTAAGTTTATCCTCCGGCAGCGATAGTTTATCGACCACTGAGACTTGGTCGAGTGGCGGGTGTGCACCCAATTACGAGCAAGTTCTTATAAACGAATCGTCTTCGGTGACCCTCGTAGGAGACAGCAATTTCCTGCCCCAGAGACAGCAGCTTGACAGTCTGAAGTTAGACCAGGCTGTCCCAATACCACCTGTTCAAGACTCATGGCTTCACAATCAGTTACAGGCTGATGTAACTGGAAGGAGTAACAAGTTACACACAGTCAGTGTGTGYAAGACKTCATACGATGTGCTTCCTGTTTCATCGTCCTCTGGTCCTACTTTCAAACGTCCGAGAACTTGGGACGAAGCCCTTCAGCAAGGGTCGTCAGCTGGAACCGATCCCCTGCGCTACTCTCTTACTTCGAAAACGAGTTTGAAGTTCGATTGCTCACTAAATCCTTTGTCGAGACCCATACCCAGCCGAGAACTAAGGACGTCGGCACGGCACGCACCGTTTCAGGGGACGTTGTCAGCAAGCCATCCCATGGGTTCAGCATACCCGCGACGCCTGGATCTTCAAGAAGAGGGCAGCAGGTTTTTTACTAACGGCAAGCCCGCTGCAACTTCAGTGGAGCCTCAGAGCGTCGCGGCAAGACACAGGAGGAAGAAAATTAGTGAGAGAATCCGAGTTTTAGAGAAGCTGATTCCGGGAGGCAACAAGATGGACACGGCCACCATGCTGGATGAAGCGATCGAGTATGTCAAGTTTCTTCAGTTGCAAGTCCAGATTCTTGAGAGYGATTCTCTTGATGACATTCCGGTAGCTGCATCAACCCAGAGCCTCAACAGTACTGCCGACAAGCAGGGATCAAAACGAAAGCTCGACACAGCGACAGGAGGTGATTTCTCTGCAGGTTCCTTACGCGCGGCARCTAGTCCCCTCATTCTGTCAGAGGTTCTTCAGCAGCAGCTATTCAAGCAGAAGCTTTGTCTGGTCTCCATACGTGAATGCTCCTCGCGCCCCCCTTCGACAACTCAGCCTGCTGGTGCAGCTCCGAGCATTTTGAGAAAGAAATAGGCTGTTTCAWCAATCAGGCTTCTGTCGCGATATCAGGCGATGTCGAACAGTTCGCTCCAATTTTGGTATTCGACCTTGAAGGCTCCTTAGGATATTTTGCCCGATCGAAGATATAGGTCAAGTTCAGGCCATTGAGAATATTCTTTGTACATGGATACAATACTCGTAAGCAAAGTTTTGACAAGCGGTTGGAATCAGATATCTACCCGTACCTCTTTTTTTTAATTGTAGCTACCGGGAGGCAACTAGATATGATTTACAAGCTGAGACAATTGACTGTGTATTTTGGTGAAGATAACAACTAACAGCGGGTCTAGTAATCCAGTTTCAGGCTGAAGCTGGTATCGGGATGCACGTAATGCTGCTCTGGTCCAGGCAAATCCTTGATCCTCCCATGAGCTTTTGCGGCATCCTTCGAGTTAATTAAGTTTTGTAATGCAGATTCTGCAGGCAAGTTAGAAGCGACATCCTTTGCTTGTTGTCATTTGCTAGCTAGCTAGTCAACACGAATCTACATACGTTTTTTTGTCTTTTGTAGCTCTGCTCTATCAAAGCAACTTGGGACCAGTTGAGCAGGTTTTTCCAACTCGTGAACATGTGCTTTCGTTGAACACATTATTAGCTTCGGAAGGTATTGAATTTAGTATTAATATTAGCGTATTTTGCGGTTCYAAATATCGTACAGAGTTACATATCAGCTGTAGGTCACTCTGTAATTAACCACGCTGCCCTACGCATACAGAATGCTTCGCAACATGTAATTATTTTTTTGAAACCACATAACATGATTCTGAATTTCATGATCAGAAATCTTTGTCTGAGCCCACTTACTCATCATTCTCCTGAATGCATCTCCTATCTTTTTTATTGACAAGAGTTTTGAGTTTTCTTACAGAGTCATGATTTCCCATCGTCAAAGATGGAGTGCTAAGAAGAGCATCTGCACTACAAGGTGCAMTACAAGTCTCCACAGTTCGTTAAAACTGCAAAAGGAATCATGTTATAATTCACATGTTTGCATTGGAAGCACATTATAAAATCACATAGAGAAATGGACACAAGAGAAATGATTTCTTGATTACTTTGGATTTGAACAGTGGACGTTGGAAAAACTTGCAAAAAGCCTCTATTGTAAGAAAGCTAAAGCTAAAGAACAATAGTGACCACTCCAAACTTCTAACATGCAAGTGCGTAGAGCTCTTAAAAACAAACTAGGACTTGAGTATGATCTTCCAATTTACTTGAAATTTTAAAGGATATTATGGTTTAGACAATGCCAGCCTCAATTTGTGCTATTCCTATTTCACATTGTTTTCAAGCCATGTGCCAAAGTCGTGGAATTTCACCAATTTCACGAAACTTCTGTGAAGATTTATGCTCCATTCTTCTGTAGAATCAGACTTCGCGTGTGCGTACAGATCAAAAAGGTGGAATCCAAAATATTAAAAAGGTATACCCAATTGTGAATTCAATTCAAATGCCTGCAGTAGAGCTCTGAAAATTTAGAACAAGTACAGGTCTGAAATTAACAGCACTTGGACCTCTGAAACTGTGCTACTTTTAAAGAAGTCCACCAACTTTTAAAGACTGAACATGAGGTGCATTCTCGATCTTCACACCCAAACCCAAAAGCTATATATATAATTGCCATATTCACTCATGTAAGTAAATATCGTACGCTTTGTGAAACATTCCTCACCGCTCAGAGTCAGGGAATTTCCATTAATTGGCAAGTTCCATTTCAAATGGGACAATTGATGCATTAATTGTACCAAACTGTCTGTTCAAGCTACTTTGTTTAAGTTATCAACCAAAATTATGCTTTTCTTTTTCATTTTTTACGAAGTGCCACGGTGGCAACATTAAATGTTATAGTGGTGCTCCAAATTCCAACATTCATCCACATATTGGATGTATACGATGGTTTTCATCCACTATCTAAGATTTCTTTTAAAATTCAAAGTTGTTTGGCGTTTTCATCCAAGTTTTTTGACATTTTTTTTGCTAAACTATTTTTTCAAGTGCAATCTGGCACCAAAATGCCAGAAAAAAAGCCCTGGCACTGACCCCACAGACTGGCTCCCGCTTGACAATCCGAAATTCGCCGGTTTCACCGCAATTGCTTGCTCCATCCGGAAGTCGTCATCAATAATAAACGCTCAGTCGTGGCATCCTTTCCCTGCCACGGCTCTTGTAAGCCTCCTCGGCTCCAAAATGATTCAAATTGTGGACCGTAATTCTTTGTTTCGACAGAAGCAGATCGAAAGAGCCGATCATCTATCTATCGGACACGCACTCATCGAGATCGCGTACGTCGTTTCCGCTTCTCGAATTTCTAACGGGCACCCATTTCCTTCCTTTCCGCCAGTAATGAAACTCCTATGATCAATGAATTCCCTACTGTAGCTAGCTAGCTMGCTGTTTCAACATTCAGTGGCCGGAGGAGGTACAGTACCGGTAATTGATATTGCCGCAATTGAAGGCCCTTATTAGCTTGTAACTTAACCACTCCTTTGTGTAATTAATTAATTATGTACACCAGATTCATCACGTCGAGTCCCAATTAGCGAAGCTCGGTCACAGCCTAGTACATGGTCGATGCCAAGAATTTCTTGCTGGCCGCAACGCACAGGCACCATTTGATTTGATTCTTGAAAGGAATGAATCAACAGCTATCTACAAGTTTTGAGAAAATCAACATACATATTTTACACTCTCGTACGTGAACGTACCAATCGAGTCACAGTCCGGCAGCATTGAACCGATCGCCGTGGTCCTGAATGCGCACAATGGGATGCAATTCTGCTGGAAATTAAAAACTCTCTAATTAAAAAAACCTTCACCGAATTGGCTCCAGAGGCTGGCGAAACTTCCGATTTCGGCAAGGTGGGACTCTCAGGGACTGGGAGCGGTTAAACATTGGGTCTGAAATTTGGGCAGATTTGAAGAGAACAGTGACAGGCGGCGAGTGAGTGAGCGATCGATGGAGAAGGCAAGGACAGCGAATTGAATTGAATACGATCGAAAACTAAGGTACATACGTAGCTGCAGTTCCGATCCTAGGTCAATGATGAAGGGTCTCAAGCAGTTTGAGCTTGCTCTTTTAATTATTTGCGCCGCGCCGATGGGGGAGGCCATGGGGGTCGTTCCCAGTTCTTAAGCTCATCGATCAATAAGTTCCAACCACGCCGGAGTGGCAAGATCATTCCGGGACTGCGCGGGCTTGCTGGCCCAGGAATTTCAAGGCCGAGAGAGAGAAGAGTGACTGAGAGAGAGATATTCAGCACTTGTGGTTAAATAATTGGTTTGTTGGTGCAAGCAGCTGACTAAGCTAGTTAGCTGCTCAAAATTAAGCATAAAATAATTAAGTTAAGTGCTCTCATGTATCATGTCTCATGTCTCATGGAAGTTAAGTCTGGATATCAGCTCACTACCTTTAATTTCCTCGTGTAGCTAGCTGGACATGAGTTTTGGGTTTGGGATTGACAAGTCCACTCGATCACATTCCATCCAGTGTTTTTTAGGCTATTTGTAGTCAACTTGCACCAAAATGATGGACCCTGCACCAAGCCCTTAGAACATAAATAGCAAAATCTTGGATGAAATCGTTAAAAGACTCCCAAGTTTTAAAAAATAATTGCATAAAATCGCCATATTGTTGATGAAAAAATAATTTGAACATGTGATATGTGCTAATGTGCTATTTTCTAACCAATATGAGTATGAATGTTGAAATTTTTAGCACCACTATAACATTTAATATAGCCACTCTTGCACTTCATGAAAAATGGAAAAAAATACTGATATTTCCATCCTGGAGATTCAATTAATCTGTTCAGTCTGTACGTAGCCAGAGTGTCCCAGGTCTAGCTCGCACTGTGGATTGGACTGTGTGCTGTGCTGTGGGCTCGTTCACCTCTATTGCAGGGATGCCGAAAATTTACAAAAGAAATTGTGTATGGTAGAGGGACCCATAACCGATCAAATAAGCAATTATGGACATGATCTAGGGTACTTTTAGGCAAAGCAAATATTTTCAGAGGTGCATTGACTGAAATGATGGAAATTGCAAAAACTTTGGTAATTTTATCTCTTACAATGAAATTACTGTGAATTTTGAAAGGCCAAAGTTGGGCTTGACCCATGATCAACATGTAGAGTCATCCAATTCCGATCATTCAAGAACTACTTTCCCGCTCATTGCTTCCTACTTTCTTGCTCACTTATGTGTCATGAACTTATTGGTCCAAACCTTGAAAAAATTAAAAACACGCATTCCAAGGAGAAAATCGAAATCTGTTCGGCCTTGGTTGGAAATACAACACCCTATTGATTGGTGATGGGGCGCCTGTTAGGAATGGGTCCCTCTACCATAATGTTTTTGAAAAAGTGGATGAAATGGTTCTATTGATTGTTTTTCATGATTTCTTGGGAAGTTTTTCGAAAAGAATTGTGGGAAACTGGAAAAAACTTCGACTCGTGTATATATATATATATATATAAGTTGGTAATATTATTTTCTTGAAAGTTTTGATGTTTTTTGAAAAATCATCGTTTCATGCAGCAAATGTAGTGTCACTGATGTTACTTACAAGTACCAGTCACAACATCTAATCTCCTCTAGTTGCCAGATTTTGAACAATATATATATTTCAAATCTCTTTAGAATTCCGCCTCCTCGATCAATTAGCTGTTACTACCAATTTCTGTAAGTGTCCGAAACATTTTGAGAGCCACTGATTGTCAGCTGTACTGTCAATTACCTCCCTCGTAATCAAGTTGTAAACAACTAGTATATCATACATAACTTTATGGCAATCCATCAAGTTTTTTTGTTATGTAACTTACTAGGGGTAGTCACACCTCCTCCGAGAAGCAGATTTCTTTGAAGTCGGAGAAATTAGAGAGAGAAACAAGGAGCCAATGGTGAGCCGTTAATGGACTCATTGGAAGTCAAAGAACTAGAAAAGATCCTCCCTTTCCACTCCTGATACCAAGGATGAAAAGTTGCATATCTATATTCTCTTGTCATCCAGAGAACACAAAACGTGTTCAAGGGTTAAGGAGGGCGTAATACTACTATCACTAGAAGAGGTTATAGATTGCTTAGCAAGTAATTTCAATTTATTTTGTGGAACTCAAAAACTATAGAGCAATTAAACTGATATAATTTTACTTCATGTTTGATATCTTCCTGTAACTTTTTACTTGTAACAGATTTTTCAGTCTATTYTTAAACTTGTTTTAATGTAAAATAAGTTAAAGAAATGATACTATTAATCTCAAAGTCAGAGAAACTTATTAGAATTACTTTGGACCACAATAATGTACGAAAAAGAGTGGTGACAATGTAGAATCAAGGCCAATAAAATCAAATGTTTTAGAAACAGACCTGCTACAGGACGGATCCTCGCCAGAAGAGTCACAAACGCGTTCAAACTCGAATACCAGACGGCCAATTGAAATTCTAAAGATCCAGACCTGCAACAGAAAAAAGTATCCTCAAAAAAGATAACAAAAGGCTTTAAGTGCCGGTAACACGCACTTCAAAGAAGGCAAAACAATCTTTAAAAGTCAAAATTGAGCTCAAAAATCTAAAAGGGAGCAGCACTTCACGTTACTTTTAGAATGTCAAATTGATGTTTYGACCAAATTATTATCGTCAGGCTTCAGAAACAATGACAACCAGTATGCAAAAAGTTTCAGATTTTGAGAAATTCTTATCTAAGGTAGGCGAACCCAATACCAACCATTGACCTAATACCCCCAAATGTAGGTCTGTCATTGATTTTAGAGTGAGAATCTATGACAGTGATACATGCCTTGTCTTCGCTTATTGTGTGAAGTTAAGGCATGTACTTATGTCACGGATTCTCATTCTAGAATCAACAAGAGTCCTACATTCGAGTGGTATTAGGTCAATGGTTGGTATTGGGTTCGCCTACCTCACCCTTGATTCAAACACTACTCATAATGCCAAGTCTTGTGTTCAAAGCAGCCACGTCTCACCCTTGATTCAAACACTACTCATAATGCCAAGTCTTCTGTTCAAAGCAGCCACGTCACTGTCTCATTTGGCTGCTTAGAAAAGGATTATAATCCATAATCTTTCTCCTCATTCAAAGCCCTTCAATTGAGTAGAACAACTTGGCATAATGTCTGATAATATTCTCAAGCTTCTCGCCTTTTGAGGCATTTAACATTGTTTTTTGAGCATTATCTAATCCATAAATTGATTTCATTCAAACAAGTCTCAAACCTAACTATAAAAATCTTCATGCCATATTTAACTACTTTTGGACTATTCAATGAATTTTGGACTTTACATCCAAAGATCTATTGATTATAACATCAAGAGATCTCCCAATATTTTCACAGATCCTCCCAATGTTATATAAATCTCCCGATGTCTTCCATAGATTTTCCGATGTTTTGCATTATCTCCCAATAACCATTGTTTTTTTTCTCCCGATGACCATTGTTAATTTTGGACTTCAAAAGTCCAAAAGTAGTTAAATGTGGCATCCTCCCTCTTATCAACATGCACAAACTCAAGGAGGAAATCCATCTCTGAAAATACTATTAGAGAAGGTTTTTTGAAGTACCTCAGTTGGAAAGTGGTGGTATGTTTTTTGTCCCACCAAGGGATAGTAAGGAGGCAGGTGAGGCACTAAGTCATGAGCATGCGTGACGCGGATTGTCAATGGGACGTATTCGTTGTAGTAAACTGAAAATGCGAAGTTTCCTACTCGAGGCTGCCCAAATGTAAAAACCTCAATGTTCTTGAAGCCAAAATTCACCTGAAAAAGGCACAAATGGTACATCAATAATAATGTTGAGGTCATACTTAAAACCATTAAACTATTAGGGACCTGATTTCGTCTCTTAGTTATTGATTGACCCCAAATACCAACAGGAACTCATCCCTTGTAATAAACTTTCAACTAGCAAGTTGGAAAAAAGCATGACATGGTTAAATGACTTGGCTAAAATCTTTGAATGGAAATGGGACTGTCGGTAACCTACCCATTTGAATAATTGCATAAGAAATCATTCATCATACATTGGGTGATCATATATTGGAGCTCAAGAGAGTTTGGCTCTTGTAGTAACCAAAGTGATCTCTCCCATGATTTGTATAGCGACTCCCAAYGAAGGTACACTCGTAAAATAGGTGAAAATGCCTAAAGTGACGCAAATCATCTCCTCTGCCTCAATTTCCAATTTTTTTTTTTAAAATTTCTTGTTTCAATTACATTCTTAAGCAGAAAAAATTGCCTGTCGAAAATGAGCAGACTCACAGAAAGATCAAGTGCGCAAAAAGTGGCCATTGCCCCTCCCATGGAGTGCCCGGTGATGATGACACCAAGGTCGCGCCTGGATTGTTGAATGGCCATTACTGCTTCTAAAACTTGCTCTCGTAATGTGGTGTTGTGGTAGGCTGTATAAAACCCACTATGTACCTGCAGCTCCAAAACAAAAGGTGGTTAATGCCTAATTTGGTCAAAAAAGGCCATCTTCATTTCTATTGAACTCGAAATAGATCATTTAAAAAACTTCATGTGCACCAACACGATGAAGTTCAAGGGATAACTTGCTACATTATTGCAATTGAATTCAATATACAAATTGACTGTACCATTGCATCGGTGACTCCTGAATAATTCAGATCCAGCTCCCTAAAATATAAGTCCTCTTCCCAATTCTGCATGCTGCGCAGCACATGTGTGAACACGCAGTCAATCTCAAACAATTAAATCAAACCTTAAGAGCCTTGAAGTTCATATTCTGGAATACGGACAAAAACAAACGTCTCTTGAACTCCAACCAAATGCATTTTTTTGGGGTTAACCCCTCATCGCCGAATGGGACGAAAAGTGCCCTACACAGTCTGCAATCCACTTTGAAGTGCTCTAACTTTTGCATCCAATGTCGGAATTCAATAAAACTTGTTGGAAAAGTTGCACATAGTAGTCTAGTATCTATGGTAAAATTTTCAGATCAATCCAAGACATATTGAGTTTCGGAAAGTCATTCGATGTTCTCAGGTTCAATTTGGGTTCAGCACACTGCATTGTGATGGCTGCAACTTTGGGGGATTGTATCTTTTTCATCAAATGTTTGTTTTCAATGAAATTTGTTGGGTTTTGTTCCCATATAGGTCTAGTTATTGTGGTAAAAGTTTCATGCCAATCCAAGTTGTTTCTAATGTTTGGGAGAAATTCAAAGTTCAAAATCCAGAAATTTTTGCATTTCAATGAACTTTGGCGTCTCATAACTTCTTCATATATGATCCTTTTTCAATAATTTTTGTTGTTAAAGTTGCGCATAATAGTCTAGTTTTTGTGGTTAAAATTTCAGATCCATCCAAGACGTTATGATTGACTGAGAAGCATTTTAGTAGAGGGAGGTTCAGCCACAGATGCGATTTTTTGCTACTTTCTTCATTTTTTTTTGACATTTCAAATCCATTTTGCAAGCACAATGAGTTAATTTTATGATATTTTTTTTCACCAAAGTGTTCATATTCTGATTTGGAATCACTTTGTGGTTAAAAGTTTTTTCATTTAAGTTGGTTTACAAATTGAATTTCACCTCCAAATGTGTTTTTCAAAAAATTTCAGCACCTTTTTCAAAACTAAAACATTATAATCTTTCAATCTATACGGTCAAATGACCCCAAATTTGTTCCACACCATCTACAGCATGCACACTAGTATTGTACGGTTAAGATCTTCATAACATGCACAATACAATATTTTACGGTTAAGATCTTCATAACTTACTAAAATTTAGACTTTTAACACTTGCAAAGGGAGGATGCTTTTAAGCATGGTTGGAACTTTGGCGATGAGGGGTTAAACGACGGACCAGTGGCCGTGGAAATCATGCATTTTTTAACCCTTAAAGGACTGACCTATCACCGCGGGTGAAGGCGGGGTGCAACATGTAGTGCTTGACCGAGGAGAAAAACACTATTCACACACATGTTTAGCTTTGGATAAATTGTGCAAACCAATACGTGATGCTACCCATTCAAAAATTGCGAGAAGGACAGCGTGGCACAAAACATTTTCATGTGAAAATCTTTACTATCTTCATAGAATTAGAGCTACCTAAAAATATGGAAGCAATTAAAAACACTAAATTTGACTTCCCATGATGATTGACATATGTGTGGTCACTTTCAGAAAAAAAATGGATGAAAATTAGTGAGTTTCTACTCACGAGATGAGTTTTTTTGTCATCGAAAGGACGAAAAACGTCCGCGGCGTCGTTTAGGGGTTAAACTGTGTGACATTATCTATTTTGGAAAGCCAAATATACTCATTGGAAGTCAAAGTACTTGAAAAGATCTTCCCTTTCCACTCCTAATTCTGAGGATGAAAAGTCGCAATTCTATCCTACACGGTTTGATTCCCTGTCATTCATGGGACACAAACCGTCTGCTGTGGCGTTCAAGGGTTAACCTTCATTCGGGGGGTCCCTTTTGCTCTTTCAAAATTTGTACCCCCAATAACCAATCATGGCTTCCCCAGTCTGACATCCCAGTCACTCAACACCATACCAACCAATGAAATTGTCAGTATTATAACTAAAATCCTCCCTCAAGTATATAGCACAGGATTATACTTGCACCTAGGATGAGGTATAAAACCTCGTTAACAATGTTATGGCATGAAATGGATGAAGTATCTTTAAATAGGTGGAAAAAGTAATTTTTCCTTAGGAATTTAGACCACCTCATCTTTGAGGCCGGGGTGGACTTGGCCCCTCACTCGGCCACTCCAAGTAATTACAAGGGTGCAAGTAAAATAAAAAGCCCCCTATTTGGGGCCTTGTTAATTTACCTTATACATCCCTCCTCACTAATCTAGGGCCTTTGATTGTAAATATGAATTCAAAACTTGCAAATTCTATCATGCATGGAAAATAAAAAAATTCAAGGTTTTACCTAGTGGGCGAGTGAATCTTTGCAATTGTGCAAATGTTTTGCATTTTGAGCACATAAGGAGGGTGGAAAGATTATTATTTTTAGAAAATCTCTTTGTAGGCCTATGTAACTTTAGTAGAAATCCTTGCATCTCAATTTTGAGCTTCAAATTTGGATTTTTGGGTATAAAATCGTAATAAGAACCTCCAAAATGACCAAGGTAGATACCTAATCGAGGGCAATTTAAAATAATTTTTGAAAATTTTGAAAAAAAAACTCAATGTCTAAAACTATCTCATGTATCTTCATTCCAAATTTCACTTCAAAAAGTCAAACTATGCAGAAGTTATGAGTAAAAATTCACTTGTCCACAAGCAAGGGGACAAAAAATAGGATAAGTGTTTCTTGCAATCACCAACTTTGAAAAGGAGAAAAAAATATATTTTAGCCTTGGTTGGAAATACATCAATCTATAGATTGGTTATTGGACCTTGATTGGTAATGGATGGTTCTACCTTACATGTGCAAACTTGTTACTTCGATTTTGATGAAATTTGGTGTGGACATATAATTTGCTATCATCATTAATCCCTTAAACGCCCCGGAAGACTAAAAAAGTATCCTCACAGTCTAAAAGTCCAATTTAAAGTGATGTAACTTTCGCAACCAATCTCCGAATTCAATAAAACTTGTTGAAAAATCTACACCCTTTCTTCTAATTTGGGTGGTAAAATTTTCAGGTCAATCCAAGATGTATAGATCTTTGGGAAGCCAATTGAAGTTCACTTATTCAATTTGAGTTCACCAAACTGCATTTGATGACTGCAGCTTCGGGGGCTTGTATTTCCTTCATCAAATGTTTATTTTCAATAAATAAAAATTTGGGTTATGTTACCCTTGAAGTCTAGTTATGACAAACCCATGTTTTTATGTCAACAATGATGTCCATTGATGTTATATTGGACATCATTGTTGACATAAAAACATAGTTTGTTTTTTCCAATGTCACCTAAAATCCGTTCCTTTTGACATCAATAAATTTTGGTTTCTTATAGTGTTATTGTGGTAAAAAATTTATGTCAATCTAAGTTGTTTTGAATGTTTGGGAGCAGTTCGAAGTTCAAAATCTAGACATTTTTTGGATTACAATGAACTTTGGAAGCTTATATCTTCTTCAAATAGTATTTGTCTCTAGTAATTTTTGTTGAAAAAGTTGCACATACTAGTCTAGTTTGTATGTCTCAAATTTCATACCAATCCAATCAGGTGTGAGTAACTTAGAAGCATTTTAGTAGAAGGAGGTTCAACTATAGATGTGTTTTCTACAACTATTTTAGACATTTCAAACCCATTTTGCAGACACACTAAATGATATTAACTGTAAGTTATTGAATGATATTTTCTTTCACCAATGTGTTTTTATGTTGATTTTGAAGCACTTTATAGTTTGAAATCTTTTCATTTGAGTAGGTTTCAAAATCAAATTTGACCTCCAAATGTGTTTCTAGGAAAATTCGAGCATCCTTTTTCAACACTAAAACATTATACTCTTGCAATGTATGTGGCCAAATGACTCCAAATTTGATTCATGTCATCTACAACACATACACTACAAGATTTTACTATTGACATTTCTTAGTGAAATTTAGACCTACAACACTTTAAAAGCAATGATGTTCTTAAACCCAAAAACGCCCTCGGCCTTTAGGGGTTAAGGCTTGCCATTTTTTAAGTATTCTAATAAATTATTCAAAGGTTATATCCAAAAATATTCCAAGAAAATTTTTCTTTCAAAGTACAGGCAGTCTAGGCAACCCTCAAAAACCATTTTTTTAAAACCAACAAAAATTTGAAGTGGTTCTTCAAATTTATGTGGATGTGGAAAATTTTAAATAATTATGTAATTAAGATTAATGAGAAGGAAGTTACGAGAAGTTTTATTTTTCTAGAAATAACGGAATCTCTTCTCAAAAATAAAGTTAAAAGTTCATTTTTGAACTCAATTTTTTATATTTTCAAAAGATAATAATATATATATATATAATAAAAAACTTTAAACAACCATAAATGATACTTCAAACACCCAAAATAAAAAAATTTGCAGTCAAATTACACAATGTTGATCACTTTATAGATTTACTTAATCATACCAGAATTTAAGTATTAAAATAGAAATTATATTTTTGGTGAATTTCCAAAGTTCTATATTATTAAGTTGATGTAATAAAAAATTCAAAAAATTACTCTTCCACTAATTGCTTCCAACTTTCTTGCGCACTAAGTTGGGACATGTGTCATGAAGTTTTAATCCCAACCTTGAAAAGATGAAAAATAAACATTCTAGCTTTGGTTGGAAATTAGTCAATCTACGGTCGGCTATGGGGCACTGGTTGGTAATGGGTGGTTCAAACCTTAATACAAACCCCCCAAATGTTGAAGAAGTCATATATTATAACACATCTATAATTTGTTCCAAACCTAGCCTTCACACATTTAAACACACAATTCTAACAAAATTATAAAGACACACAAAAACACCTTGAATTTTTTAAATTAAAAAACAAACATTTCTAATGCATAGACAATAGGCAATTGAACTATTGGCTTCACTGTCAAGGAGTAATACCTACATTCTATTATTTCAATTAGAAACTAGCCTCTAAATCTCAACAATTATAAATTTAGAGACTTAAAACCATCATCTACAATTTTAGGATACCACCTGTCCTAAAAACCATGTCACAAATCAAGTAGACATGAATAAAGAAGATTCACTCATTGCAATGTTAGAGTCCAACAAGCTAGTATTGCTATAAACACATATCTAATGTTTTTATAATCAACCAATATTTTCTACAATTTTAAAGCATTAAATCTTGTGAATCTTGTACCTAGTGAGCAACAAAAAATACTTTTAAAAATAAAGACTAGAGTATTTAGAATATATCTATATCTATCTATATCTATCTATATCTATCTCTCTCTCTATATATAAATAATGAATTGTATGGAAAAAATGAATCCTTCCATATTGAGGATTTGCTTAAATTGCATTTGCCACCTTTAATTAATTATTTGGCAAGGAATGTTGAACTTGACAACTAGATACTCCATCTGTCCCGAAATAAATCCGGGATTTCCAAATATACTTGTCCCAAATTAAATTCGAAATTGACTCTCCACAACTCGATGGACAACAACTAAAGCTAGTTTGAGTTCCCTAAAGCAAAAGAATCCATAGTTCTACACTCCAAAGACTATATAGCAATTCGATCATTGCAAATGGAATTAAAACGCAACCCTCTTGCCAACCAAAGGCAAAGAATTCAACCCACAATTATACAAAAACTGCTACCAATAAATCTCTTGTTGAGAATATTTTGGAGTTCAAATCCCAATACATTGTCGGAATTGAATAGAAAGGATATCAATGGATGTCACTCCACCAACATGGCTTACAGAATGATAAAAATCAATACCATTGGAGCAGTTCCAAAAAGGGCAAAAAATTTCAATTTCATTGCCCGTTTTCAACATGCACAACTTAATTGTTGACTTCCATTCTTTCACACCTAATGAGACTTAGTAGAATCTACAATAACTACACGAGCTCCTTAAAATAGGAAAAATTCTTGTGGTAATCTAGCCATTTCCAAGAAATCCCGACTTTATTTCGGGACGGAGGTAGTACAAGATTGTCCCCTCACAATAGGATAATAATAAAATCAGTCAAACATTGTACTCTATTATACAACTAAATAATATACTTGGCAAAACTTCTATCACTGCACAATGTAGAATTACCTATTTCCCATACACCTCGATTGGTTGGATAGCCAAAACCCATATGTGAGAGACGTCCTTGCTCACCATAGACATTCCAAATCCAAGTTTTACTGCTGAACTGGTAATCTATATCAAGATCGACAATGTAATAAAGAATAGGAGCTGAGAAAAGACACGGCAATAGAGTAAACAAAGCTGTAGCTGAGCAATTCGTTTCCTTGAGAGACTCTTCATACGCTGCTCACAATCATCACATGAAAATGAGCTGTTAAATGCAAAACGAAACCATAAAAGAAATGGGAGGAATTTTCTAAGCAAGAGCTGTAATTGTTTTACCCTAGATATGCCAAAACAATCCAACACCTTAGTACAACTGAAAAAAACACGGTGAGACCCACTGCCGAATAACTATGGAGCATGTTTACTCTTTCAAGGCTTTTCAATGCAGGTTGAAGACTTGGGCTCACCATAATCTCTCCGTTACATTTTGAGGTCTATTTCTTTATCTATTCTATAGATCTCCTACATTTGAGGACACGCAAGACTCGTCGTTCACTGCGATCATGCAACAAGGAATAAGCGAAAATCTGACCTTTAGTCCCGAAACTGCAAGTGAAGAAGAAATTGATTCATACCTTGCATTCAGGGTGGGTGTAAGCTTTTCTTCATCAGGCTTCCAGAGCCTGTCTCCTCTCACAGCGTCAGTTAGGACAGGAGTACTATAAGAGATCCGGTGCCTGTTGCTACGACCCTTCATCTGTTTCCATGACTATTTTCTCCTGGTTGGTTTCCTTCGTTTCGTTGGTTTCAACTTCCGACTTTTCGATACAAGCCCTCAAGTCATCGATCACCGATGAAGGTGTAGTCGATGCATTCCGCAGGGTCTGAACACGATCCATCATGAATTCTTCCAGAATAATTCCTGCACGGAGACAATGAGAAACGAAAAACACATTGGAATCAGATGAAGATAACTCAAAGCAAAAACTCTAAAGCTGATAATGAAATCAATAATCCATGAGATAAAGGAAAACAGGCACACATAGAGTAGGAAATACTAGAACTGTTATGGATCACAGATCCCATCTCCTACTCACTGAATTCTGTTCCCAACAACTCATCTCTTCTAATACACTTGGTTGGGCGCCAGATTAGCAAGTTGGGAATAAGCATGACTTCGCAAAATATGTGGCCACTCATCTTGGAATAGAAACGGGGTTATCTACTGTCCCTTCAATAGTGATCTACAACCTTCCGATTGGAATGATAGTATAAGAAATCATCATACACTGAGTGATTCAAAAAGCCAATCTCAGAGAGTTTGGATCTTGTATCCAAAGTGATCTCAAAAGTGATTTCCCACTGAAATATACTCCTACATATTCTTTAAAATACTCAAAGTGACACAGAATATCCTCAACCTTCTATTGTCCCACGCAAGCATTCATTCCTGACCTCAAACAAAGGGTCAATACGAAAACTACAAGTTCCTTAGATTTCAAATACGTAAATATTAACACATTCAAGAGGGAGGAAAACACAACGACACCGGAGAGAAGGAGAATTAGGGTTTCGGGTTCAGGGAGAGGCTCCTACCAATAGCACGCAGTCCAGCAGGAGTCAAGAGCCCATGGAGTGATTTTTCTCGAGTGCTCCGCACACGCTCCATAGCCAGCTGCTTCACACTCACCATCAAGTCCTGAAACATCCCAAAATACGCTCTATCAAACTCTTTCCAATTTGCTCCAAATCAGAGTAAAATGATACGAACTACTAAACGTTCGGATCGGACTCCGCACTTGGTTGTAAGAATTCAATTTCCACATCACATTTCAAGAGGTAACAACCAACTGCAAGAGTCACAAACAGATAACATGCGTCACTGCTTCAGCGAAAGAAAATCAATTTCTGTCCAATTAAAACCAAACGTAGGGCTTCGGGTACTCACTAATTGACTTCCCTTCCTCACGCTTTGGCTGGATGAAGCACCTGGCACACAGCGCAGCGCAGACGACCTGTTGCAGGAGCTTCCCTTGGTTCACAGCCACATGGTTGCAAGCACTTTGAATTTGGTASAGGCGATTGAAGGTTGGTGACGACGGTTTGTAAGTTGGGAAGGACGTGGGTGAGGTCTTTGGATCGCCCAGCAGGGAGTAGGGTCGTTCACTTGGGGTTTGGTGGACCGACGCTAACACGGTTGCAAGCCTCGACCTCTTCTGATCACCGCAACTTCTGTTTTGTGTGTGAGATTTTACATCGAAGGTGGAGACCAGCATGAGGAAGCTGTTCGCTTTCCTGGTGTGGCTGTTTAGCTTTTGGACTTGGCAAGATTTCTTCCTTCGTTGGCTTCGGAATCCTGCCACTTCTCTTGCGAGCAAAAAGCCTCTGGAGCATTTGCCTTCCCAGGGAGGGCAAGAGGAGTCGGAGTTCGCACGCTTCCTCTCTTCCTTACCCGAAGATGGACGCGGGTGCGACTATTTGTCTTTTGATGGAGACTCGTTAGTCAGAGTTCACTTTGGACGCTCTTTAATTACATTCCACCATGGCACCATCCTGAAGGCAGACTCGGAAGTCAGAAGTCAGTTTGACCATGTCAGATTTGACCATGTCAGATTTGACCATGTCACCTACCTGAAGGAAGCTTATTGTGAGTTTCTGGAGGCAGTTGCTTCATCAAAAATTGTATTCCATGAACAAGTGAAGATCTTGCTTATGGGGGATGGTTCTTGCAAGCACGTGGAAGCATTTGCTGATGCACTCCACCAATCTGACAAAAGATTCAAAAAACTCTTTTTCGGATGTTATTATGGCTGCGTGGTCAGATTTGCCAAGTGTGTCTCGAGTGTTATTCTCCAGAACAATGCTATTCAAGATCTCCACCTCAAATTTGATGGTCTAACGGACAAGAGGGATAAAGAGGCGGTTGGAGAGTTTGTGGCCATTATTGGTATGCCTCACAATCTGCAAGTCCTCAAATCATTTGAGTTCAGCCCCTTGGAGTTGGATGGAGAGGGAATGGAGCAACTCATGAAGCTCTTTCATGGCCCTACCAATGTACTTGAAGAATTGAAATTTCGGTCTCTAACATCACATGCCCAGTTTGAGCATATAAGTGGCATGCTTGCCACAAACACATCCCTCAAATCACTTCTACTCTATCATCATTCATATGGAAGTGAAAAGCCCTTCACCTGTGGATATAAGAGTATAGCGGTTGCATTGGAATCCAACCAGTCTCTTGATGAATTATCTTGTGAAATTTCTAGTAGCATGGAGTTGAAAGTGTTGTTGGATCCACTAATGCCCAAGAGCAATAATCTTCAACGCAATACCACCCTCACAAAGCTTCGGTTATGGGATTCAATTGGAGGGAAAGAAGGGATTGAAACCTTAGTTGATTTGATTCGCACCAACACATCTTTACTTGAATTGGGGCTGTATGAAGCGGATGATTTATCTTTGCAAGACACAAACGGGATTGAGAATGTTTTGGCTATTTTGGAAGCCTTGAAGACCAACAAATCTTTGAAGAGAATCTGTTTCGATGAGTGTGAAGCGGTTGGTGGTTACAAAGTGCTTGGAGCAATGATGGACTTGCTTTTGGAGAATTACAGCATTGAAGACATTGACTTGAATGGCACGGATTTAGAAGAGACAGGAGATGCAGACTATGTTTATTCTGCATTATCAAAGAGGAGGAAAATGAAGTTGTGGAGTATTGTGCAAAACATGGCAATTGTCAATCCAACATCTGGAAGAGTATTTTTGTGTGGAGAACCATTTGCCGGTAAGCTATATGTACTTATGTTATGACAATAGATATTATACTAAAAATATTTTTGGTTAAATTTTAGTTGAAAGTGAATATTCAAAATATAGAGAATATATATGTGTGTATATTCCAAAATCTTTAATAATCCAAAAGTTCTTAAACTTAATGTAGATGAATTATAAAACATGTCTTTTATTAAAAACTAAAAAATCCATCAAAAGCGGTTATACTCTCCATCATTCACATGAATTAAAATGAAATGTACAACCAAATAAGAAATCGTATTTATTGAAAATTGAATACCAACTCCAAAGTGTTCTACTTTGACAATATATTAGAAATACAACATAATTTTTCAAACAACTAGTATATTTAGTAAACTCAAAACAATCTCATAAATACTCTAAAATACATCTTTACTAATTCTTCATAGCAAAACATTGAAAACTAGATTATTGTTGACTCTCCACATTTTTTCATCCTGAAATTTAATTAGGAATGAAAGAATTTCAATTTTTAAGACACCTATTTTAGATATTCAAAAGAGATACAAAATATGAAACACAGATTTTGTGTCCCAAAATTGATTTTAGTGATGAGCAACAACCATTAACATCTTAAGGTCATCTTGTCGTCAATTTGGATGGCCCCTTCATCAAGTAGGCTAATAACTTTCGAAGTATATACTTTCTCATAGAAATTGAGGCCTAAGCATTCTTCTTTGTACTCCACTTCAAAGCTTTGAAAGAATCAAAACATTCAATGAGTCATTTCAACTCGACGTGCCATGCGTTAGAATCCAAATAAGACAATTTATGTATTTAATGTATTTGTATTTTCTTGACTAATCATAATTTTCAAGTTTAATTTCGAAAGTATTGTCTTTTGTAGTATCCTTTGTTTGCAATCAATACACCTATCTATTCTAATATGCGTTCTAGTTAATGTAGGTTCAAATTATTTGCAATGTTTTATTTTTCTCCGAAATTGTTCCAAATATTAAATTTCTACAAAGAAAGCATCATTCCACACATGAAAATTATTCAAACTCAACCAATCAACTATATAAAGGCTAGATTTTGCTTCATGGTGGTGTTTTGTGTTGAAGATTACCACTAGTGGTATTTTGTATGTAGAAAAAAAATGTTATTTTGAAGGAATGATTTTTATATGGTTTTGTAGATTCAAGTTCATATGGATAGTTTTGAATTGCTTGTTTATGATTAAATATCATTAGGAAGTATTTTTTCAAACCCTATTTTCAATTTTTCAAGTTAGTAGCATAAGATATGATTTGTTTACAAGAACATACTCACCACTAGGCTCTAGCATCAATGAGATTTTTCACATTTATGTGAAAATCATTTATAGTTTTGGTTCCTTTTCCTTCACTCATATTCTTCCATTTAACATGAACTATTATGTTATGTGGAACAATTTTTTACGCGTTCCAATCACGTTTGGAATGCATCTAAAAAGAAGCTCTAGCTACTTGTACGGTCCTTTCCTATTTATATCAAAGTTCAAATGATAATAATTGATATTTGTTACTTTTTCAACCTTGGTGTTTGAAAAGAGATTTCATTTAAATTTCCAATTAAAGAGTCTTGGAATCTAGAAGAATTCTGGTTCTAACATCTTTGAAGAATATTTTCTTTTCAAATATTCTCAAATCTTATTGATGAAATTACTAAATAGGACTAGGACTTTAAGCTACTTAGAAGGAATCTAGTTTGATAATATATATGTTGGTCATCAAAACTCTTTAGGACTTCAGGTGGTAACATAAAAATCAATTTTACCAACTAAAAAATATATAATTTCATTCAACACTCTAAACCAATTTGGTCTCATTCTACTTCTCCACAGGTAAAACAAGATTGCGAATGTCGATGAAGAAACTCAAGGAATTTCAAAGACAAGGTGAAACTCCAAACCAAGCACGAAGACGGGACAAAGTATGGAATGTGTTCAAAACTTCTAAGGCACCCAAATTGCCAATAGAAGATATGCCACTCAAACGTACACATGGCATTGAGGTGGAGAGTGTACTAAGCGATGGCATTGGCCTTACCATTTGGGACATGGCGGGTCAAACCGACTACCATTCCTTTCATGAATTGGTCATGCCTAATCTCTCGGCTGATGGAAGTTCTTCAATGTTTTTGCTCATGTGCAATCCAATGGAGCAATCCACTCCCACAAAAAGAAGATATCCTTCCATCATAAAATCAGAACTTGAATCTTGGTTGCGATTCATTGCTTCCAATACAAGGCGCTCTCTTTCCTACCGCCCACACGTGTCAATAGTAATGACACATTTTGACTATTGGAAAGATGACCATGCATTTGCAGCACGCATTGACGATGAGGTTTTCCAATTGAAACTTCAATTCCAAGAGGTCCTTGAGTTTGATGAAGACAAGTCCGTATTCAAGGTGGATGGGAGAAATGCGTCTCATGCCCGTGAGGTGTTTGATTTCATGAAATCCCACATGAAGCAATTGATGGAGAGATTGCCCAAGACCATAAGAGCATGTGCGGAAGTGCAACGCTTGGTAGCATTGTGGAATGCGGACCAATCAAGACCACCGTTGTTGAAGTGGGAAGAATTTTGTGAAAGCATGTGCAAGCAAGTGGAGGAGTTGAATGATGTGGACCCTGAGCTTGCAAAAAGGAAGAGGGAGTTTGTAGCCATATCCTTGAATGATGGAGGGCACATCATTTACAATGAGAAAGAAGGAGCTGTCATCACCAATCCCCATTGGTTTTGCCACCAAATCATTGGACAATTCCTTCACCAATGTGCAATGGTGGATTGTGAATTGGAGATGGTGTCGGCCAATGGGATCATATCCATGGAGCACATGAAGCGTTTGATATTGAATCTTGTGGAAGGTCAAGGAGACATGGAGAAGCAATTTGATGACATCTTGGACATGATGATCAAACTACACATATGCTATAAGCAAGATGCTAGTAGCATCATGATTCCATCAACTTTGCAAGAGAAACCCAAAAGTTTGAGTTGGTCTCGCAATGATGAACCCACAAGCTTGAAGTATGTGGGGAGAAGATTGGCTTGCAAAGATGGAATTCAAACCATGTTGACTCCTGGATTTTTTACACGCCTCCAGGTAATGCTTATGAATTATATAATTTATGTAGAAGTTTCATGTACTTCCATGTTTTTATTTGATTTACAGAATTTAGTCATTGCAATTGAATAAATTCAATTTGATAGTAATCTAAGCACCGTATGACAAGGATTCTATTTGAATAAGATATTTCTATAAATTGGAATAGTTACTCACGACCACACGCATTAAATAATTGAATCTTCATTTGCATGACAATAAGATGAACCAACTTCATTCTTTCATACTTTTCTTTTAAGATGGGACAATCAATAAAATATGAATCAAAGGATTAGGATTCTACAATCCATTTCATCCCATTCCAAATTGGTATGTTCTTCATTAGTTGATATGTTGTGTAGGTTTCTTTCTTCGAGAAGCTCCAAAGCAAGAATGCCCAAGATACTTATGAGGTGTTTCGAGATATTATCAAGTTCATAAGTGGTGGCATTGAAGTCATTCTTCAATTCCATCATGGGGACATTGACATCCTTCTACGATCCCATCAATGTCAAGACAAAATGTTGGAATTCCTTGAAAGTGGAATTGTCATGCACATCAAACTTCTCCAAGAAGATCCCACATTGGGTTGTGTTGGAGTTCGCCTCATGGAGTACATTTTGCGCCCTATGTGTCTGCAAAGGTTGATTCATGCTAAAGACCGCAATGACCAATGCGTTCAAGTGCAAGACTTAGAAGTGGAGGTTATAAAGTTTGGTGTAGATGCTACACACAATTGGAAGTCATGTGAAGGTTTGGGCACCGGCTACGACAAGGTGAGTACTTTATTGGGAAGCTTGGCATGGAAAAGTCTTCTAGAAAGGCGGTCACGTGACCTCCAAGATTTTCACAACAAACTCCACTCTTTGGGAACTATGACCCAAAATGATCAATCCGACTTCAACATTGATAAGGGCCGTTTATCGACCCCTTCTTTTTGGCAAATGCCTCGGAGACTTGTATACAGGTCTTTGGATGAGAAGTTAGACGACTTGAGAAGAGAACATCTTGAACATCACAAGGAGACAATGTCCTTTTTGGTGGACCATCACAAAGAGACAATGTCCAAATTGGACCATGTGGTGCATTTGATACAAAATTTAGAGCATGGCATTCAAACCATGCAAGGGGAGCTATTGCTTGAGGTGTGTTCCAAGATTGATGGTTTGATGGCATTCTCCGTGGAGATGCAAAAGTCACAAATTCCCAAATTGGCCTATCTTTGTGAATTTGGGAAAACAAAACTTTCGACACGATTTGTGCCTGACCTTGATAGAATCCAACTTCACCTCATGTGTGAGAGTATCCACGGATTCCATGAGGTTGAAGATCAAGAAGGTTGTGTGGTCTATTTTGGAACGGAACACACTAAGAGGTTTTTTGTGATGGTAGCTTGGGGATTGAAGATTGCTACCATATTGACCAAGATTGGTGCCCATGTTGCTTGTGGGATGGGTGCAATGATCCCTGATTTTAGTGACGGAGGCACCTTTGCAGCGTTGATTCTTGACACGCCTAGTCTTTTGGATTATCGACTTCCTACTGCAACTTTGGAATCATTGCCAAGTGATGCCAAGAAACATTCAAGGATCTCAATGGATGACCAATCGGAAGCACAACGGTGGCTTCAAGATTTTTTGGAGCCCAAGTGTCAAAATAAGAGAGACTTCTATGAAAAGTTTGGATTGAAGAAGGTTTTTTACAAAGAAGGAAGGGGATCCATAGCTTGGATTTGTGATAAATGCATTTCAAAGCATCACAATGAAATTGATGTATTGAAATAGATGAAGGTTATGAATTGGAAGTTTAGATTGCGTGTTTACCTCTTCATGCCTCCTTAATATCGGCCCAAAGACACAAGTGTCTTCTTGTGTTTATCAAAATGATAGTAGCAAAATTTTTTAATTTTGTGTACACTTACAGGAGTTGGAATTTCAAAGGTCAGGTTGGCAAAGTCAAATCCCTACACTCTATGTACTAACCTTTGTAGTTTAAGATGCTTTTGTGTTTTGAGACCTAAAACTCTTTTAATACGTGCATTCAAAGCTAGGTTATAATCTCCATCTATATTTATTTTGTAGTAAACCCCGCCATGGGATCTACTTTCAAGTACATCACTCCACAATTCGAGAGTAGAATTCCTCCACCAACTTCAAATTCAATTTGCTTAAACTTCAAAAGTTTTTTTATCTTGCCTTTTTGAAAAGTGAAGTTTCGTCTTTTATCACTTTTAGGAAACACACACGTATGCTTAGAACTTGTGCAATAGTTAGCCAATAGAATAGTTTGTGATTACAATTTTTTTAAATCAACAAAAAAGAATTTCATATTTATCTTAAAAAAATCTTGAAGTGGAAGGTAGTACCAATCATGTCCTTTTGGATGCACTTCCAATGAAAGAAATTTCAAGTTCTAGTTATGAACTAGTGAAAAGTTAGAAGTTTATTTGGAGGGGCAAACTTTGGAGTGCATTGAAGATGATCGAAATGCTTCCACATCCATATCTTAAATACTGAAGGCTTTTGGCTAATGTTTCATCCAAATATGTTCTCATTCATTTAAAGCAATGCATGAAAAGAGAACCTTTCTGTATGACTATTTTGATGAAAGCAAGATATTTATACACAGAAAATTGAAAAAAAGGATTCAAGTGCGGTAGGGTAAAATTTTGTCAAAAGAATGGAAGCTCAGGCTCTCCACTTATTGCATATTATTTAATCCTCCATCCTAAATATCAAGTCATTTATTTAATACAAAGTGAAATTTTAAAGTTTTCATATTGATTGTTAGGTATCAATCCACTTTGTTGCAGCAATACTTGGGAGATCAAGAGTTTGACAAACTAGCAGTGCTCTCAAGGTTGTTTGTGCAGCAATCATGTAACGCTAGCCTTCTGTTGTGTGTATTGTACATTATGTCAAGTACATACTAAATTTTTGGGTTTGGATAAGCCTTTAGGAAAATTTTCAGCCCTTGAAGAGACTACGAGTTTTGCATCCTCCGGTGCAATTACAGAAAAAAATAAAAATAAAAAATTATTTTTTATTTTTAAAAATTTGGCACTACTGGTGCCACATCATATTGACTACTTTTTAAATTATTTAAAATATTAAAAAAATTATATTTAAAAAAACAAATTGACTTGCAATCTCTGAATGGAGATTCTCCTGTAAGTCAATTTATGCCACGCCTTTTGTAACCCAATAAAACTCTTCATGACTACACTAGTCTTTTTTAGTGCATCCTCAACCACATCAATGTCATCAAGAACGTGAAAACCTTTCCAAAATTATGTAGTGAGAGAGTTCTCATTAGGTCTCTCCTTCTTTAAGAATTGCCGCATTGCAATCCATGCAAAAACCCTCAGGACCGCCCCAGAGAATGCCTTATCCAGTTCTTTTGACATCATCAATTAGTCAAGCTCAAGCATTGAAAAAGAAACTAGTAACAATTTATCAGCATTTGTTTTTCATAGTTTATATGTCTTTATGTATGGAAAGATTTGACTCATTCCATTTGGGTCCATGATGTGAGCATCTTGCTTTGCAAACAAACAATCATAGCATTTATGGAAAAAAAGACATGTTGGATTTGTTTAAAACTTCATTTTTAAAAGTTTAAAAAGAAATTTTATAAGGTTTAATTTATTTGTTGAAACAATGTCTTTTGGTTTCAATTTCATCATAGAGCTATTATATACAATTCAATTGTCTCTACTATGGTTTATTTGTATATGGAAAGGTTTGGATAAATCTAAAACTATGATTAATGAGAGGAAAGTTGTGAGGGATTTTAGTTTTCTAGTAGTAATGGAATCTTTTCTCAAAAATTAAGTTAAGACTTCATTTTTTAACTCAATTTTCAATACTTTTGAAACATATGAAAATCTTAAGATTCMAATTTCTTATAACAAAATTATCACCATTGGAATTGAATTTTTTCTAATCTATATGTATTTAAACTATTACCAATTATCTCCATAATTATTTGTTATATTGAGACTTTTCGCAGATTTTGAGACAAAATGCTAGTTATTGGAGAATCTATTTAAAAAAATAGTAATTGAAACGAAAATTAAATAAAGCTCAAATAGTGATCTTATATTGAAATTCTAAAAGTTGGTGTTGTTACCTATTTATAAAAAAATACTAGTAAAAAGATAAAGCGGTTTATCTTCGAGTTGAAGATAGAAATGAGACTACAAAAAGTCTCAGTACAACAAATATGGCATGAATTTAGTGTTTGCCAACATTTTGTATCTCCTTTTGTATAGTTTGGTTTGCAAATATGAATATAAAGTCATTTTTGTTGAGTTTTCATTTTATATGTATATTCAAAGCTTGTTTCTTCAAAATTATATCTTGCATTTCAAGTTTTTGGACATGCTCATTTTTCTATATATTTTTTAATGATGAAAGTTCATAGTTTGGAAGAATTGAAAGGAATGTGTTTCTCCGCTTTGATGGCTAAGATCATGCAATCTATGTGGTCAAATTTTTCTAAAACACTTTGTGCACTTTCATGGTTGTTTAGTACAATTTTGTGCAGTTAAATTGCAAGAAACAACTTCCCCTTTCATTTTTTCCCAATGCACTAGAAAATGGTAGTTTGGAGCATTTTTCTAGGATAATTTAGTTATAAGGCTTTATTAGTTAGCTAAATTATCATAGACTAAAGTGTTATTGTGGTCAACCAATTACTATAAAAATAAATTTTCATCCTACTTTGTGACCTTGTCAATAAGTGAAATTAGTGTTTTCACACAATTTTTTGTGACTGTTATACAAGGTTTAGAATTAGTTTGTATAGGGATGAGAAATACATGAATGTTTTTGCAAAGTTGAAGATCTTGTGTCTAGATTGTATTCAAACCCTAATTTGTTGGGTCGTAAGAAGCTTTAGCTCTCCACCCTCTTTCTTATTTGGTCAATGAATGTTCAGATTGTTCCTTTGTTGTTAAGCTTTTTGCGAGAATGTATTCTAGAATTTTACACCATTGATTAATGTACTTGATGGTCAACAAAAAATGTACTTTTAAAACTAAACACCAAAAAAACAAATACCAACAAGTGAGATTATGCCGATGGCTGAAGTCCTCTCATAACTATGCTTTCATTCTGACTAGTGACTCGATCTCACTTGCGAGGGCATGGCCTTTGTTCCCCTCGATCTTCGGTTCATAAGCTAGGAACCCCAACGGCCTTCCAGATGAGTTCAAATGTGATGCAGAGTTTCAGCAACGATGGCCCAGGTTTGCAATGTCCATCGTTCATGATATTGTCTCTCCGTGATTTTGTGGTTGCCAGCATTCGGAATTTGTGTTCAGTATATGCCAATGGTCAATGGGATGTTAGGTCGTGCAACATACCCTAGTCTTAGGATGCATTCAAATAGCACGCGTGTGAGCTGGGATGCCAGTTGCATTGCAAGCAAATTGTGCCATTCTTTCTGCTTTGTAGAGAAGATAATTAATCTGTAGGAAGAGGAATTAATACCAAAAACCTTTGAAGAGTAGAATATGTTGACAAGGCTTCATTAACTTAATTAGTGGAGCAGGCTTGGTCTTCTCCAACTTCGTCTTCTCTGCCTCTTGTAATTTTGTTTCAATTGTGTAAAAAAAAAAAAAAAACTTTGTCATCTTAGCCTACTTGATCTGTACTTGCATTCTGGCATGGATTGAAATGGGTGTAGCAGGGTAAATCTAGCTTTGCTAACGTTTTTAAGGTTTTCCTTTACCATCACCATGAGTGGGTGAAGCCTTACTTACTTTAGACCTATGAAGAATTTATAGTTGCTTAACCCATGAATGCTCAAAGCCTTTTTTGAGCTGCTAAGAATTGTCTTTGAATTGAACAAAAAGACAACATTTTGATAAGTTGTATCATCTATTCTGAATTGAAACCATAGAAGTTCAAAATAGACATGTTAGAGATCACATAGGAAAAAAAACAAAAACAATATCGGTTATGGATTGGAAAATTGTGATAATTGAACATGAGGGTGTGAAAACTGTACCAACTAATTTGAAGTCTTTCAATCTTCTTTTAACATGTCACCAGAAAATCCAAACCTGAGACGTGTTGCTTTGAGGCCCTAAACCCTAGCAGCAGAAAATGTAAATGATTTAAAGCGCCGAATACTAGTGAGATCAACTAAAAAGTTCCGTCTAAAACCCTGATACCCTAAACAAAATGGCACGATTCATGGTAAACCCTAATCCTCGGCGTCGGCATCGAGACGCTCCTCCTTTTCTGTTCCATCGAGCCCTGGAAAGAAAAAAAATGCTGTCTGCGGATTAGCGTGACAAGAAAAGTGTGAAAAAGCAGACTAGGGTCTTCTTCTTCACAGCAATTGATGAAACATAGTGTGAAATTATTTGAACTAATTCCATCGATGATGTTTATAGCAGAGAGGGTTGATTATCTGGGTTGAAATATGAAACTCCTGTGGAGCGTCGCTTCAAAATTAGCTAGCCGTTCGGCGTTGGAATTAGGGTTTCAGCAGCGTTCGAGCAATTCAGATCTTGTTCAACCTTGCTGACATCGGTGCGTCCTCGACTGCGGGACCATCGGGGTCGTCATACCAAAAAATTCAGCTCTCGTAAGTTTAGACGAGATTGATTAGCAGCTTGAATAAATCAGATCGATCGATTAAGCTCCTTATTGCTGCTCAATTGCAGTGGCTCTATTGGTGCTCGCCTTCCAATGAATGCAGCAGCCACGAGGAGGATGGTGGCAGACAGACGCTCCATTGTGGTACAGAACATCCGCACTAACTTATCATCTGTGGACAAGCATTGCCGAACGGCGACTCTCACTTCTGGTCCTGGCCCTAGTTCCACTCGTAGGGTTTCAGCATCAATGACGAGGTTCGCAATCTTCATTGTTCATTGTCTCTATATGATATTGTGGTTGAATTTGTGTTTAGTGCATGCCTGTTGTGGTCTCTTATGTCGTGCAACCCTAAACTTATGATGTGTTGAGATAGCGCAGGAGATGCGAGTCGCATTGCAAGCAATCTGTGGCATCTTTCAGCCACTACAAGAGAGTGGAGAGTTAGCAACAATTTTTGCAATGGTTTTGCTATGCTCTCAATTTTAGTTTGAATKACTTTGCAATGCTCTTAATTTTAGTATTGCACTATATTTGCAATGGTTTTGCAATGCCCACCATTTTGTGTTTCAATATCTTTGCAATGCTTTTAATAAGAATAATGCGCCATATTTGCATTGGGTTTATAATCCCCACAATTTTTGTTTTGATGACTTTGCAATGCTTTTATTTTGAGTATATTGCACTAAAATTGCAATAGTTTTGCAATGCACACAATTTTTGTTAGAGTAACTTTGCAATGGTTTATTACCTAGATTACCAAATTGTATTAGCATTGGAATTACTTCCTTTCACTACAAGAGAAAGGGGTGTTTTAAGTATAGTCCTAGAGATATGATTTTAAGTATTGACCTATAGGAAGTCTTTTTAGGTAGAATTTACTAAAAACACATGTCTTTTAAGTAAAATTTCACTTAAAAGACATGTGTTTGTAGTAAATTCTTACGTAAAAGACTCCTTATAGGTCATTACTTAAAATCTTATTTTCTAGGACTATACTTAAAACACCTCTTTCTCTTGTAGTGTTTGTCACACTAAAACCTCCAAAAAATCTTTTCCTTGATGAATTGACCATGTTTTTAGTCATAGTGACATCAATACATGCATTTTGAAACTATAAAGTATTTCACAAGGAGTTCAGACTAAGTCCACATTGGAGGAAAGAGGACAATTTCTTGATGCTTCTATTTGTTCCCAAGCTATTACAAGAATTTTTTTTCATGCTTAGAAAAACAAGAGATACAAGAAAACTACACTACTACATGGAGACTGGTGGGCCTTCATCTTCCGGTGTTGCAAGGAGCATGGATTTTTGTCCCTCATTCCATGTGGGACTAGGGGTATTTTCAAATCCATACCTTAATCCATAAAATCCCATTGTCCTTTAGGGACAAATTGGATTTTCATGCAGGTTCCTGTGACCTTGATTTTTTTATGAAACTTTCTGAAACTTTTCCATAAGATAGAACAACCGATTAGCTTCGTGGGAATATAATTTTTATTTCAATTGGTGCCCGGGAGCAAAAGTTATACCACAAAGATCCCAAAACTGCACTCGGTGGGTAGCAAAACAAAAATTGCAAACATTCAAAATTAAATTAAATTCTTTTTTCCTGAAATGGTATATTTTTTTCTATATGTGAAGCTTTGATTCAATCTATTGGGACTAGTAATGAGAAAGTTATGGATAGTCTTATTTTGGAGGCAATCTAAGGAAATTCTTCAAAAAAAACTTATAAGATTCATTTGTGAATGCAATTTCCACTGTTTTTCAAAAAACATTGTTTGGCAAGGTGAAGTTTACTTTCTAGAACAATCTCACCATTGGGATTATTGTGTTTCAATCCCATCTTAGAGCTATTAACCATTTAGTTTTTCTTTCGATCTTGGACCTACTTCTACTTAACAATTTTTAGAKAATGAATATCAAATTGTTGTTGTTGTTTTAATTTCTTTTCTCTACTTTCAACTCAATTCTTCAACATAAAAAAATTCAAATTCAAATTCTATAGAGCAAAAAATTTCCAGAAATGGCGGTCAAAGTCATCTGAAATTGCAAGTCAATGTTCAAAAATACTGTCTTTTCAACTTTAAATGCAAATATCTTCCAATCTACACAGTCAAACTTCAGGAATTTCTTACCACATTATCAAAGACAAGTGAAGTAGAAGATCTTACGATTAGATTTTAAGAAATGTTTTTTTTTCCTTGGATGCATGCAACAAAATGGCAATTTTCAATGGTTTTGACAGAAAAATGGCCTTGGGACTTTAGGGGTTAAGTTACGCTATTTTGGATTTTTTGTTTGTTTGTTTGTAGTGTTGAAAGACTTTGTATATCAAAGTTTCTTCATTAGGATTGCTTTAGAAATCAAATTTTATCTCCAAATGTGTTTTTGGGAAAATTTCAACATCCTTTTATAATACAAAAACATTGTAATCTTGCAATCAACGACCAAATGACTTTAAATTTGGTTCATGTCATCTATAATGAGTCCACTACAAGATTTAACGGTTGAGATTTCTATACCATAGTGCCATTTAAATCCATAACACTCCAAAGCAATGATATCTTTTACTCCCAAAATGTCCTTGGGATTGTAAGGGTTAGTTTATTTTGACTGTCCCGGGCATACTACAGTAATTTGCTCTTGAAATCTTACCCGAGGGCGTGGACAGACGTAGCAAACTCTGACTTTCCTGCTTCGGCAGCTCTTTTCTCGTGTACAGTTGCGCATCTCTTCTCCCTTGCACAGTTGCACTCCATTATTTTTTTTGCTTTCCCGCATCATGGAATTTCGGATGTTTTATGCAGAGGGCTCTCCATGGTGTTGTAGCAGCAAACAAGGTTTTGGACGATTTTTGGGCTCACGATTCGGTCTGCAGCCGTCGCATGAGTGATTTGCACTGCTCTACAGGAGATCGGCACCCTCTAGGGATTGCACGTGCTCACACTTCTCTTTGTTTGTTGGAATGAATTTGAAGCACTCTCATGGTCCTTATTCAATTTCTTTTGGTGCATCGGTCAGTCATTCGGGTTTCAGCTTTTTAGGGTTTTGCTGATGACATAGACGCATTATGGTTTATAGTAGGAGAGGAAAAGCATTTTTTTGTAATTACTAATTAGCAGCAAGTTCTGGAATTGATTTGCGTTATCATTTTATATGCAGGCCTCAAGCAATGATGGCAACAGGTCAGGGGAATGTGTTGTGCTGGTAGTAATTGTGACTTTTCCTCTTTGGTTGTTTTGTGGTGATTGCTACTTATGTTCTTCATGCTGGGGACAAATACCCTAAATCAAAAACCGTAGTCGAAGGCATTCATTAGTGGTTTGTATGGAAATTGGAAGATAATGTATTTGAGTGCTATAATAGTCTAGTTAGAGTTTATTCATAATGCCTAATTTGATACCAGAAGTACCAGATAAATTTGGAATCTTTTGGTGGTGGTTAGGAACTTAAAGCTGACTCTGTGGTCAGGAATCTCGTTGTGCAACTGGAGATGCATCCTATGCAAATACTACCACTTACAATGAGTGTACAATGGTAAGGCATTTGCCTGGGTAGGTCAGTGAATTGGAGGTCAATGCAATGTTTGTTCCAAGAGGATCTTTTTCAATGTCGGTTGTCTGCAACTCAATTCCATGATAAATTGACTTGGTTTCTCGAAGCATCTCCGGCATCTGATTGAGGTCATAGTTCATATCAAACTAACTCTTGACCTTGCTGGTGAGTGCTATGTATTTTGTGGAAATGGCTACCCGTAAGAGTTCGCTTGTAGTCATCATTGTACTAGAAATTCATGAATATGACTGATATTTTGAGATATTTTGTATCTGACTTCTGTTCAATTAGAAATTCAATATTTTTTGCTACTATCATCGATGCAAGGTACGACAATGGAGTCATCAAGGTGTCGGAGTTTTGTTCGTTTCACCGATCCCTTAATACACCTGTGAGCCAGTATTTGTTTTGTTCCCTCTCGCGTCTTTGACCTACTGGGGGAACTCTATACCTGATGTTTGCATAGCATCTGTGCTTGAAGTAGGGATTGAGATCTCAATAATGCAGCTTTCTAAGCATTTGTGATCCTTTACTTTTAAAGTTTTAAAAGCGTGTCAATGAAGGACGATTTCCAATGTATGGTGGTTGAATTAGGACTGAACTAATGTAATGGTCATTGTGCATAGTGAATTTATTGAGGCTCTTTGGTCAGTAAGGGACTTCGCTTCAAAAGTTTCTGCAAAATTGAATGTAAGTTTTCTTTGTTAGTTTCTAAATGGTTGTTTAGATGTAAGCCTAGTCTGATATTATTGTGGGTTATGCTTTTTGTRCAATTTCAATCTGTTTAGGTGTGGTGCATGTTTCGAGGCAGTCATTCAGTTGTGATAGATATTAGGTCGATTCAGAGGCAGTGGGGAGTGGTTTAGCAATTGTATGCAGTGGCTTCGACTCTTATAATAGAACAAGCAGAAGTAGGGTGGATTTAAATTTTAAGGCATTAGGATCATTATAGTCCTTGAGGTATTCAAGATTGAAATGTGATTGTGCTTCCATGATCTTTTAGCTTACTACCATTCTAGTTGGTAATAGAATATTTCACAATTAACCGTCTTTTCGTACTCGCCATTTTATACCATCTTTGACAAATATTTGGAAATACTTTTAACAATTATTTTTTGCATTTCTGTACTTTTAGATTTGTCTTTTAATCCTAGTTTGTTCTGGTGTACACAATCAATTACTGTCATATTCTCTATGTGCTCATGGTGTCTTGAAAGACCTAGGAAACGAACCATAAGTATTACATTCTTTTTAAAAGATCATGTACTAAAGGTCGAGATGTTTTGTTATAACCTTGTACAATCTTGTGCATCATAGGTTGGGTATATTGTCAATTGTGAGGGAGACTAAAGACCTGAGGACTAAGCTTGATTTTTATATTTGGAATCAAGTTTCAACCTTTTGGGAAGGCTTTCAAAAGAGGGTTTTGTCATTCTTGTGATTTTTTTGACAGTTTATGGATACTTGGTGATCAGGTGTAATGAGAGACCCTTGATCAGGATATTGGTGGTGATTCATGTATAGGAGAATTTTTGTGCATATTTGTTTTCATAGAGATCTTCACTGTGCTAGTTAGCACATTACAAGCACATGACTTTGCGACAACTTTTCCTAGTCTGTACTACTATGTTCACTCTTTATGTCAACTTGTCTTTGTTTGACACTTGCATATTGATTATGTACATTGGATTTGTATTTGTACATGAGAGTCTTATTCTATTTTGTATGTGTATGGATATTTATTTTATGTTATAGAAACATTGGTTCTTTTTTTTCAAGGAATCCATTTCATTGGTTTTTGAATGTGCTAAAGAGGAAGAAAATAGTAGTTTTGCAATATAATTTTGAAGGCCTTAATAGTGCTTGTTTATATGTTTTGCAATGTATTATACAAGATCTATTAGATTGATTTTGAATTTTTTTTTGATGCATTTCAAGAATAAAGTAGAGTCTATTTCAATTGCATTGACTACATGTTTTATTTTTAATTTCTATACAATTGATTTGCAATTAACTAATATGAAAAGTAGTAGTGAAGTACCGTACCATACATTTGTTATGCTTTTGTAATGATTTTGCAGTAGTTCAAAAATTTATTATAATTGGTATTGCATCAAAATATCAAATATGGATGACATGTTAATGAATTTAATAGATTTGCCTCTTTTGAATACATTGTTTGTACCTTGTTTGCAATGTAATGGCAATTATAAGGTAGAACCACCCATTACCAACCAGTGCCCCATTACCAACCATAGATTGACGTATTTCCAACCAAGGCTAGAATGAGTGTTTTTCATCTTTTCAAAGTTGGGACTAAAAGTTCATGATACATGTTCCAAAGTAGTGTAAAAAAAGTAGGAAGCAATGAGTGGAAAAGTAGTTTTTTGAGTGATCGAAATTGAAAGATCTAGTGATCGGCTATGGGTCCGGAGCACTTTTTGTCTTTCAAAATTCATACTAAATTCAATTCATGCGAAAAAATTTCCAAAGTTTTTGCAATCCTTATCATTTTTATCAACACACCTCTAAAAATATTTACCTTGCATTCCATTGCTTTAGATTTGTCCAAATTCCTTATTTGGTTAGTTATAGGTGGTTCTACCTTAGTTGGTTGCAATGGATTTTTAGTACTTCTCTACTAATTTTATAGTATCGTTGTATTGTTGTATTGTTTGGTTTTGTAGCATCAAAATATCAAATGAGTTGCAACGTACTTACACATTTCTTTGCAAAGATTACTACAAAGGCTTTTGCACATAACAATTACATTCTCTACATGACGTTGCATTAATAGTTCTACAAATCTGCAATAGTTTAGGAATACAATCGCATGGATTCTATGTCCAAGACTTTTACATTGAATCAATGACAATTTTGCAATGGTTCAGAAATCCATTTTTTATCTTCTAAGATCCAAACTAAGCTGCGTTACACATCATTCCATTACAAAACCATTGCAAAACTGTTGCTAATGTATTGCAATCATTGCTTTCAGTTGTAGTGAGCTCTAACAACCAAAAGGTGTTAAACCCTGTAACAGATTGGAACTGCAGTTTCATCCTCCTAACTACTTGGATGAAAGTTCTTCTAATTTGTGCGGATACTATATCAAGTTGTTGCTCTATCTAAAGTTTGGATTTGGTGTTACTAGCCCAGGAAGGACGCTGCGGACCGGAGTAGTCCAATGGATGATAGAGTATATTTCCGTGTGGGATAGAACTACAACAATTCATCCTAGGAATTTTGTGTGGAAAGGGGAGATCTTCTACAATACTTTGACTTCAAATGAGTTCTCTTGAATTTTTTAATATCAATTGTTTCCACGGTTTCACAAATGATGATTTCCATGGGGACCCCATCCTTCCAAGGTTAGAGTACATATTTTTCTTAAATTATCAATGTGCAAGTATATCAAGTGGTTGACCAAGCCAAAATTACATTGCCATGAGTTCAAAACTGGATTTGCCAAAATGAGGTTATAGATTTTAAGAACACAAAAATTTCAAAAAATCACCATGTCAAAAGAACCTCATTTCAAATCCATTCCAAACAATTTTACTCCAAAAATGATAATACTTTGCTTGTTATCGAATTTTGAAGGAATTTTGAAAATTTTCTTTCAAAATTTATAAAAAAATATTGGTGATAGCATTGATGATAGCATTGGTGAATCTACTTGTACAGATGGAATCTACAATCCTTAGTCTACAACTTTTATTTGTAGATCAAATCCATATTATGCTTCCATATAACACTTTATAATGATTTTTTTCAAGACGTCAATTTTGGAGATGAATCAAGACGCTCCAGGGTTAATTTACGCAATGAGAAACTAATGCCAAGAAACTCTGGAGAGTTGAATAGGACAAGGCTACATTAATTAGTGGAGCAGGCTTGGTCTTTTCCAACTTCGTCCTCTTTACCTGCTCTGCACTTGCATTTTGGTATGGATGGCAATGATGATAGCAGGGTAGAAGTGTAAGTCTGGCTTTGCTGATGTTTCAAGGTTTTCTATGTCATCACCATGAGTGGTATTCGTGTCTCACAAATCGTCAATTTGATGCTTCTAGATATAAAAGTTTTGTCTCTATTCCATTTTGAAATTTTGAAAAACGTCAAAAATTGAAAGAGTTATTGCAATTGAAAGCTCCATGTGTTAGAATCCAAATTACACAATATGGTGTGTTTTTCATTCGTATTTTCTTTTCTTGACATGAATTTTACTTTTAAATTGTAAAATTATGTTCCTCATTCTACCATTCATTTATGGTAAAAAATACTGATTATTCTAAAATATAAATTTATTTCCATCTTAAATCTTAAAGTTTCACAATAATTTGATTTTTCCATCACAATAACTGAAAAAAATATAACATAAATAGAGAATGATTTTCGAGAAGAAAAAAATGTATAAAAAGTTTATACATCAATTAAATAAAAGGATAAATTTGGTCTAATAGTTGAATTTGACTTCAAGGTCTTTGTTGTGGTTGTGGTGGGTGTAAAAAATAAAATAAACAATTGAATGTTTTTGACTCCAATGCTACTTGTGCTTCTTGAAAAATTTTCAAATAATTTGGGTTGTTTTTTATTAATTTTACTCACATATATTCAATTTTTGCAACAAAAATGATAATCATCACTATATTTCACAAAAGAAATTGAAATTTCTTAGAGTGATATAAAATTTAGAGTCTCAAGTAACAAAAATACAAGATTATTGTTTGAACACACTTTCCAAGAGTGTATTTAGCTTAGACATGATGTTTGACCATTTCACAATGGATCACGTCCTTTAGTGGTTGAGATGCTTGGTCAAGATTCTTTGGACATGTTTGGAAAGACGTAAGAGACAATGTACGAGGGCTTTTTATTCATTTTTTACGAAGTGCCACAGTGGGAATATTAAATGTTATAGTGGTGCTCCAAATTGCAACATTCATCCACATATTGGATGTATACCATGGTTTTCATCCACAATCTGGTAGTTTCATCTAAGAATATTTTTGAATTCAAAGTTGTTTGGCGATTTCATCCAACTTTTTGACATCTTTTTCGGCATTTTTTAGCCAAATTATTTTTTCTAGTGCAATCTGGCACCAAGAAGCCAAAAAAAAAAAAAAAAAAACCTTGATGGGGACATTGAGCTCCGCAACACAAGCATCACTTATCTGCCTGGGCCTACAATTCCCACATTCAGCTGCAGAAGAGATTTGAGTGCCTGTTGGCGAGGTCCGTTGTTTCCGAAGCCCTACTTAAGTTACTGTTTGTCACTTCTGGTCAGAATATTTATTTATATAGTGTGGAATAAATATTTATATACTGTGTCTGCACTTGGTGACTTGGTCCACTTGAACTGAAGCTTGTCTGCAAATTTGGTCCACTTGGGACCCTCCATTTGGATTGTCTGTGCTCCTCGGCTTCAACAAATTCATTTATTTATTTATTTGCAGCAAATTGAACGATCGGCAGTGAACGCGTCTGTTCCACGCGGTTACGCTACCAAGGGAGGGGCCCACTGGAGCTGGCAATCAGTGCCACCTGGCATGTCAATTTGTGTACTAGCAAGATGGCATGAGTTAGGACTCCTCTACGCTAAATAGGGAAATTAGGTTGCCCCTCACTAATTTCTCCACATTCCACACTATATAAATATTTATTGTTATTATACGAGAATGCACTACTTTTGAATTCGTTACTAGTGTGGTTGGGTTTCATGAACCTCCATGTGTACAAATGGAAGTATTTGTCAAATATTTGTTGACTTTGATGGCTTGTAGAGTAACTTTCTTGGGGTAAGGCAACCTACTTGTAATGACAACCTAATTTCACTATTTAGTTTATTTAGTGTAAGTTACGTAAACCACTCGCAGGAAATCACCCATTCATTTCATGGGAGTGTTCTGTTGCGCAATCAGTCGTAATGCCCGATTACACGAGCAACCCTGCATAATTGAGCATTACGGATTCTTCATCTAATTTTGTTTTTTCATCCTGCGCGTTTCATCCAACTTCATTTTCCCTGCTCGTGATTTACGTCGGGCAATGTCCCTCATCGTTGGATATTTYGCGATGTAAAGCGCATCCTCGTCGGGCTCCGCCCTCCTCGTTGGCCCTATAYAACGCGAAATGCCCTCCTCCTTGGGCATTGTCCTATACATAAATGCTCGGTTTACATTTGGGGCCAGATTGAAGGCCAGCCATAACTCTCCAAATTTGAACCAATAGGATCACTCAATTTCTCCAAATCCGACCCCTTTGTTGAATTGAAGAAATATCTACCTACCAATGCAAAGTCTTTTTTATTTTTATTTTTTACATGCTCATAATCATTACATATAAGCTCAAGAACTTTCTCCCATTTGGATTGCTAAATTTTTGGGAGTCACAAAATATAAATCTATCAACTAGCCATTAGTCGACAATGAAAGGAGACGAAAAGTGTTTATTTTTGCTACTCAGTGCATACAATGCTCTGTACAATTGGTCTCAATATGCGATGTTAACTTGGTCTCAGCATGAACTTTTTCATTTAAATTATTTTAGTTTTATAAATTAACTTATAAATTAAATTAATCATTATAATTGAAAAATACTCTTAGTAGAAATTGATATTATTAGTATAACCTCATAAAAAAAACTTATAGTTTTATCATATATATTTTTATTGGTATAGAATTAAAGACCTTTTAATTACCAAAGCAAATTTTAGCTTCTTAGTTGATCAATATTTTCATATAATTTAGCTCCTCAGTTAATTTTTTAGTTAGATAGCTTTTCAGTTAATTTTTTCAATTAATAGTTAGCACATCAACCCAACTTGTTCTAACAATAGGTTGAATTGCTTTGTTCTGTTGAGGACATAACTAACATGCAAAGAATGCAAAGAAAATAATATTTATTTCTGCTCTATTGCGCACAATTTTGCATACAATTGTTCTTAACATGAGTTGTTCATTTGGTATATGCTTAACCCCTAAACGACCATTTGTCCCTTTGGAGGACAAGGTAGATTTTGGACATGTACCTACTGTCTCCATTTTTGTCTTCATTTTTTGAAATATTTTTTGATGATAGAAAAACTAATTAACTTTATGGGAATGTAATTTTTTTCTCAATCGGTGCCCGGGAACAAAAGTTATGCCCAAAACAAGTCAACACAGGGGAGAGGGGAGGGGGGAGAGAGGGGGAAGCAAAAAAAAGTTTTAAAAATTTGAATTTTTTTCTTTTGAATTTTTTTTCCATGGTTTATATTTTTGTCTAAATGGAAAGCATTGATTCATTCCATTTGAATTTGTTATGAGAAAGTTATGGACAATCTTGTTTTTTGGAGAATTGGGAGCATCTTTTTGAAAAAATAACTTATAGGCATTAGATGTTTTCTGGGCCGTCTAGAAGACTGCGAGTTCCCAGGCTGTGGGAACACATTGGGAACTTTGGAACTCTGCCACATCGGCAGTCTGACGTGGTACAGAGACTGCCATGTCAGATAATACTAATTAATTATTTATTAATTATGTAAAAAACAATTTTTTGAAAAAAAAAAAATTTAAATCAATTTTCAGTTTCTTCACACTTTCTAAGAATTCTGAAAAGAAAATCTTTTTTTTTTTTTTTTGAAATTCAAAATTTCAGACCAGCAGTCGCTGGTTCCCTGTGCAAGGAACAGTTTCAGGGAACAGCCCTAAAACAGGCTCTTACGGGGCTGAAAAAACATCAAATGAGTCATTCACGAATTCAATTTTTACAATATTAAGAAAAAAAATGTTCCACATGGTTTATTTTGCTTGCTAGAACAATCTCACCATTGAGATTAGTGCATTTTGATTCCGCCTTAGAGATATTAATAATTTAGATTTTCCTTCTACCTTGTATCTACTCCTATTTAACAATTTTTTAAAGAATAAAAATTAAGCTTTTTATAAAAAAATTTGCCCCCCTCCAGATTCACAATTAAATTTTCCACGAGAAAGATTTAAAGCTCAAAACTCTATAGTGCAAAAAATAAAAGTTAAGAAGGTTCCAAGTCAAATAATCTAGTCCCGCAATGTGTTGCAAAACTTGTTTTTTTCATTTTAAATGCAGAGATTTGGCAATCCGTGCGGTCAAATATTCTGAAATGTTTTCCACACATCCTCATATTAGTTAGGTGTAAGATCCTATGGTTAGATTTGCAAAAAAAAAAGATTTTCATTTATTTTACTCTTTGCTGTAGAAACGGCAATTTTGAGTCTTTTTTCACAAAAAAAGGGCCTTGGTCCTGTAGGGGATACTTCGTTATGAATTAATTTTTGTTACATTTATTATTTTCCTACATTGTACAAATGCAAATCTCTAAATTGACGTCATTATTGAAGTTGTGCCCCAAACTTTGATATTTGTGAGATGATGTGTGATTTTACCAATTCCATTTTTGAAATAGAAAAAATAAAAACAAAAAGGAAAAGTTAAAGAAAATGATCAAACTTTAAAAAAATAAAGAACAAAAAACAAATAAACAAATTAAAAAAAAAGTTAAATAAATAAAATACTTTATTTGAATAGAAAACGAAGGAAGAGAAAGACAAACATGCATGGTTTTATATTCTTTTAATTGAGCATTGCAAAAATCCAAGAGTACATGAATTGAAAATTGGACCTTATTTAAATTCAACCCAGGGACTTTATAATAACTGGGGCCGGATGAAAAAACTAGGGCTGAAATGAGGGCCATTGCCGGCCAGCCTTCCATCATGCCGGCCTTCCGCCCTGCCGGCCTCAGGCCTAATCTAAAGCCGGCCCTAGTGTCCCTCTCTCAGTCGTTCACCATTAGCTCCCTCTGGATTTGCGTTTGCTTTCCGGCACAATTGGTGCGACCAGAGTGAGGCAGGAGGGACAGGAGTCTTGTACCGACGACAGCCTGGGAGCGGACCAAGAGTGCTGAATCACTGCAGAAGGTTGGTCACACGGAACCCTTCCTGGCGTTCCAGGTGAGGTCTTGGATTTTTGAACGACTGCCGACTTTGACTTCTTTATCACTAATCGTCTTCTATCACTAATCGTCTTCTGTGGTAATTGATGTTTTGTTTTGTGTTTCATTTGGGTCACTCAGGAGGCGGAGTGTGTGAGAAGCCATGGCCAGAGTTCTGTCGTTCATGGTTTGTTTACTGACAGTTTGTCCTGTATTTCAGCTGCAGGTTGGGAGGTGAATCTCGACCTGCGGAGATTTGGTTTTGGGGTGGAGGAGCTTGCTCACTAGGGCCACGACAGGGCAAGGAACCCGGCTTATTGGCGTTTCCAGGTGAGCTCTTGTGATCCAATGAGTGCCGGCGTCGACTTCTTCTATGCTGCTACTAATCTTCACTCGATCTCCTGATTCTCGTCTTTCTATCCTTTTGTTTCGTGCATTCCGTCACACTTTTGCGATGAAAGCAATCCCGGGTTTTTCCACCGACTATTCGTCCTGTTTCTTCCGCAGACTGGGAGTAGGGAGAGAGAATGGTAAATCTGACCGTGTGGAGGTGGCTTTGGTGTGGATCAGTTTGCATGTAGCTGGGGCGATTGGGGGTGGGTTTGGGTTACTCACCGCCGAGAGCCTCTGGATGGAAGGCGTGTTTTCTCGACTACATCCACAGAGCTCCATGAGCTTTTATTATGTGTCGTGCACCGCGAACGTGAGAGAGCACTCTGCCATTTCTGATCGACATGCATGATCCTCGCGAGTGCTTCGCTACTCTGTCGTTCTGGTGGTGTCTGGTGGTGTTTGGTGTTTTCTGGTGTTGTTTAGGGTTTGTCTTGCGACGAGAAGAAATGGCCTGAAGAGCGATCTGTTGATAGAACCATGATCGGGGGACTAGTGGTTCTTGCATGGCTTGGCGAACTTGGCTGCGTTACATCCTGCTCAAGGGTTCACTTTATGTCTCCTTGATGCGGCTGATGCTTTCGAGGACAGTCTGTCATTGCATCCCTCCCTTCCCTTCCTCACGCTTTGGCTGGATGAAGCACCTGGCACACAGCGCAGACGACCTGTTGCAGGAGCTTCACTTGGTTCACAGTGATATGTTGCAAGCACTTTGAATTTGGTAGAGGCGATTGAAGGTTGGTGACGACGTTTTGTAAGTTGGGAAGTACGTGGGTGAGGTCTTTGGAACGCCCAGCAGGGAGTAGGGTCGTTCACTTGGGGTTTGGTGGACCGACGCTAACCCTGTTGCAAGCCTCGTCCTCTCTGATCACCGCAACTTCTGTTTTGTGTGTGAGATTTTACATTGAAGTTGCATCGGGGTCGAGACCAGCATGAGGATGCTGTTTGCTTTCCTGGTGTGGCTGTTTAGCTTCTGGACTTGGCAAGATTTCTTCCTTCGTTGGCTTCGGAATCCTGCCACTTCTCTTGCCAGCCAAAAGCCTCTGGAGCATTTGCCTTCCCAGGGAGGGCAAGAGGAGTCGGAGTTCGCACGCTTCCTCTCTTCCTTACCCGAAGATGGACGCCGGTGCAGCTCTTTGTCTTTTAGTGGAGACTCGAAAGTCCAAATTCACTTTGGACGCTTTGATTTTACATTCCACCATGGCACCATCCTGAAGGCAGATTATTGTGAGTTTCTGGAGGCAGTTGCTTCATCAAAAATTGTATTCCATGAACAAGTGAACATCAGTCTTTTCGGGGACAATTCTTGCAAACACGTGGAAGTATTTGCTGACGCACTCCGCCAATCTGACAATAGATTCAATAAAGTCCGTTTTGTATGTAGCAATGGCTCCATGGTCAGATTTGCCAAGTGTGTCTCGAGTGTTCTTCTCGGGAACAATGTTATTCATGTTCACCTCGAATTTGAGAATCTAAGGGACAAGATGGACAAGGAGGTGGTTGGTGAGTTTGTGGCCATTATTGGTATGTCTCACAATCTGCAAGTCCTCAAATCATTTGAGTTCAGCCCCTTGGAGTTGGATGGAGAGGGAATGGAGCAACTCATGAAACTCTTCCATGGCCCTTCCAATGTACTTGAAGATTTGGTATGTTGGTCTCTAACATCAGATGCCCAGTTTGAGCATATAAGTGGTGTGCTTGCCACAAGCACATCCCTCAAATCACTTAAACTCTTTCTTCGTGCAAGGCAAAAGCCCTTCACTTGTGGATATAGGAGTATAGCGGTTGCATTGGAAGCCAACCAATCTCTTGATGAATTATCTTGTGATATTTCTAGTAGCATGGAGTTGAAAGTGTTGTTGGATCCACTAGTGCCCAAGAGCAATAATCCTCAACGCAACACCACCCTCACCAAGCTTCAGTTATAGTATTCAATTGGAGGGAAAGAAGGGATTGAAACCTTAGTTGATTTGATTCGCACCAACACATCTTTACTTGAATTGGGGCTGTATGAAGCGGATGATTTATCTTTGCAAGACACAAACGGGATTGACAATGTTTGGGCTATTTTGGAAGCCTTGAAGACCAACAAATCTTTGAAGAGAATTGATTTCGATGGGTGTGAAGCGATTGGTGGTTACAAAGTGCTTGGAGCAATGATGGACTTGCTTTTGGAGAATCACAGCATTGAAGATATTAACTTGTATGGCACGGGTTTGGAGAAGACAAGAGACGCGGACTATGTGTCTTCTGCGTTATCAAAGAGGAGGAAAATGAAGTTGTGGAGTATTGTGCAAAACATGGCAATTGTCAATCCAACATCTGGAAGAGTATTTTTGTGTGGAGAACCATTTGCCGGTAAGCTATATGTACTTATGTTATGACAATAGATGTTATACTATAAATAATGTTGGTTAAATTTAGTTGAAAGTGAATATTCAAAATATAGAGAATATATATGTGTGTATATTCCAAAATCTTTAATAATCCAAAAGTTCTTAACCTTAATGTAGATGAATTATAAAACATGTCTTTTATTAAAAACTAAAGAATCCATCAAAAGTGGTTATACTCTCCATCATTCACATGAATTAAAATGAAATGTATAATCAAATTAGAAATTGTACGTATTGGAAATTGAATACCAACTCCAAAGTGTTCAACTTCGACAATATATTAGAAATACAGTATAAGAGTTTGATACAAATAGTATATTTAGTAAACTCAAAACAATCTCATATACACTCTAAAAAACATCTTTACTAATTCTTCATAGCAAAACATTACATCCTCTAGATTATTGTTGACTTTCTATGTTCTTTCATCCTGAAATTTAATTAGGAATGAAAGAGTTACAATTTTTAAGACACCTATTTTAGATATTCAAAAGAGATATAAAATATGAATCAAAGATTTTGTGTCTCAAAATTGATTTCTAATGATGAGCAACAACCATTAACGCCTTAAGGTCATCTTGTCCTCAATTTGGATGGCCCCTTCATCAAGTAGGCTAATAACTTTCAAAGTATATACTTTCACATAGAAATTGAGGCCTAAGCATTCTTCTTTGTACTCCACTTCAAAGCTTTGAAAGAATCAAAACATTCAATGAGTCATTTCAACTCGACATGCCATGCTTTAGAATCCAAATAAGACAATTTATGTATTAAATATATATGTATTTCCTTGACTAATCATAATTTTCAAGTTTAATTTTGAAAGTATTGTCTTTTGTAGTATCCTTTGTTCGCAACCAATACACCTATCTATTCTAATATGCGTTCTAGTTGATATAGATTCAAATTATTTGCAATGTTTTATTTTTCTCCGAAATTGTTCCAAATATTAAATTTCTACAAAGGAAGCATCATTCCACACATGAAAATTATTTATAGTTTTGGTTTCTTTTCCTTCACTCATATTCTTCCATTTATCATGAACTATTATGTTGTGTGGAACATTTTATTACGCGTTGCAATCACGTTTTGAATGCATCTAAGAAGAAGCTCTAGCTACTCGTAGGGTCCTTTCATATTTCTATCAAAGTTCAAATGATAATAATTGATATTTGTTACTTTTTCAACCTTGGTGTTTAAAAAGCGATTTCATTTGAATTTCCGATTAAAGAGTCTTGGAATCTAGAAGAATTCTGGTTCCAACATCTTTGAAGAATCTTTGTTTTTCAAGTATTCTCAAATCTTATTGATGAAATTACTAAAAAAGACTACGACTTTAAGCTACTGAGAAGGAACCTACTCTGATAATATATACGTTGGTCATCAAAACTCTTTCGGACTTTAGGTGGTAACATAATGTCATCAATACCATCTCAAAAATATATAATTTCATTCAAAACTCTCAACCAACTTGATCTCATTCTACTTCTCCACAGGTAAAACAAGATTGCGAATGTCGATGAAGAAACTCAAGGAATTTCAAAGAAAAGATGAAACTCCAAACCAAGCACGAAGACGGGACAAAATATGCAATAGGTTCAAAACTTCTAAGGCACCCAAATTGCCAATAGAAGATATGCCACTCGAACGCACGCATGGCATCGAAGTGGAGAGCGTACTAAGCGATGGCATTGGCCTTACCATTTGGGACATGGCGGGTCAAATTGACTACCATGCTTTTCATGAATTGGTCATGCCCAATCTCTCCGCTGATGGAAGTTCATCAATGTTTTTGCTCATGTGCAATCCAATGGAGCAATCCACTCCCACAATAAGAAGACGTCCTTCCATCATAAAATCGGAACTAGAATTTTGGTTCCGATTCATTGCTTCCAATACAAGGCGCTCTCTTTCCTACCGCCCACACGTGTCAATAGTAATGACACATTTTGATTATTGGAAAGATGACCATGCATTTGCAGCACGCATTGACGATGAGGTTTTCCAATTGAAAGTTCAATTCCAAGAGGTCCTTGAGTTTGATGAAGACAAGTCCGTATTTAAGGTGGATGGGAGAGATGTGTCTCATGCTCGTGAGGTGTTTGATTTCATGAAATCCCACATGAAGCGATTGTTGGAGAGATTGCCCAAGACTATGAGAGCATGTGCGGAAGTGCAAAGCTTGGTAGCATTGTGGAATGCAGACAAATCTAATCCACCATTGTTGAAGTGGGGAGAATTTTGTGAAGGCATGTGCAAGGAAGTGGAGGAGTTGAATGATGTGGACCTGGAGCTTGCAAAAAGGAAGAGGGAGTTTGTAGCCATATCCTTGAATGATGGAGGGCACATCATTTACAATGAGAAAGAAGGAGTTGTCATCACCAATCCCCATTGGTTTTGCCACCAGATCATTGGACAATTCCTTCACCAATGTGCAATCGTGGATTGTGAATTGGAGATGGTGTCGGCCAATGGGATCATATCCATGGAGCACATGAAGCGTTTGATATTGAATCTTGTGGAAGGTCAAGGAAACATGGAGAAGCAATTTGATGACATCTTGGACATGATGATCAAACTACACATATGCTATAAGCAAGATGCTACTAGCATCATGATACCATCAACTTTGAGAGAAAAACATGAAAGTTTGAGTTGGTCTCCCAATGATGAATCCACAAGCTTGAAGTATGTGGGGAGAAGATTGGCTTGCAAAGATGGAATTCAAACCATGTTGACTCCTGGATTTTTTACACGCCTCCAGGTAATGCTTATGAATTATATAATTTATGTAGAAGTTTCATGTACTTCCATGTTTTTATTTGATTTACAGAATTTATTCATTGCAATTGAATAAATTCTATTTGACAGTAATCTAAGTACCATATGACAAGGATTTTGTTTGAATTAGATATTTCTATTAATTGGAATAGTTACTCACGACCACACGCATTAAATAAATTCAATTTTCATTTGCATGTCAATAAGATGAACCAACTTCATTCTTTCATATTTTTGTTTTAAGATGCGACAATGAATAAAATATGAATCAAAGGATTCAGATTCTACAATCGATTTCATCCCATTCGAAATTGGTATGTTCTTCATTAGTTGATATGTTGTGTAGGTTTCTTTCTTCAAGAAGCTCCAAAGCAAGAATGCCCAAGATACTTATGAGGTGTTTCGAGATATTATCAAGTTCATAAGTGGTGGCATTGTAGTCATTCTTCAATTCCATCATGGGGACATTGACATCCTTCTACGATCCCATCAATGTCAAGACAAAATGTTGGAATTCCTTGAAAGTGGAATTGTCATGCACATCAAACTTCTCCAAGAAGATCCCACATTGGGTTGTGTTGGAGTTCGCCTCATGGAGTACATTTTGCGCCCTGCATGCGTGCAGAGGTTGATTCATGCTGAAGACCGCAATGACCAATGCGTTCAAGCGCAAGACTTAGAAGTGGAGGTTATAAAGTTTGGTGTAGATGCTACACACAATTGGAAGTCATGTGAAGGTTTGGGTTCTGACTACGACAAGGTCAGTACTTTATTAGGAAGCTTGGCATGGAAAAGTCTTCTCGAAAGGCGGTCAAGTGACCTCCAAGATTTTCAAAAGAAACTCCAATCTTTGGGAACTATGACCCAAAATGATCAATCCGATTTCAACAGCATTGAAAAGGGCCGTTTATCGACCACTTCTTTTTGGCAAATGCCTCGAAGATTTGTATACGGGCCTTTGGATGAGAAGCTTGACGACTTGAGAAGGGAAAATCGTGAACATCACAAGGAGACAATGTCCAAATTGGACCATGTGGTGCATTTGATACAAAATCTAGAGCATGGCATTCAAAACATGCAAGGGGAGCTATTGCTTGAGGTGTGTTCCAAGATTGATGGTTTGATGGCATTCTCCGTGAAGATGCAAAAGTCCCAAATTCCCAAATTGGCCTATCTTAGTGAGTTTGGGAAAACAAAGCTTTTGACACGATTGGTGCCTAACCTTGATAGAATCCAACTTCACCTCATGTGTGAGAGTATCCACGGATTTCATGAGGTTGTTGATCAAGAAGGTTGTGTGGTCTATTTTGGAACGGAACACACTAAAAGGTTTCTTGTGATGGTAGCTTGGGGATTGAAGATTGCCACCATATTGACCAAGATTGGTGCCCATGTTGCTTGTGGGATGGGTGCAATGGTCCCTGATTTTAGTGATGGAGGCACCTTTGCAGCGTTGATTCTTGACACGCCTGGTCTTTTGGATTATCGACTTCCTATTGCAACTTTGGAATCATTGCCAAGTGATGTCAAGAAACATTCAAGGATCTCAATGTACGACCAATCGGAAGCTCAACGGTGGCTTCAAGATTTTTTGGAGCCCAAGTGTCAAAATAAGAGAGACTTCTACGAAAAATTTGGATTGAAGAAGGTTTTCTACAAAGAAGGAAGTGGATCCATAGCTTGGATTTGTGATAAATGCATTTTAAAGCATCACAATGAAATTGATGTATTGAAATAGAGAAGGATTATCAATTGGAAGTTTAGATTGCGTGTTTACCTCTTCATGCCTCTTTAATATCGGCCCAAAGACACAAGTGTCTTCTTGTGTTTATCAAAATGATAGTAGCAAAAAAATTTAATTTTGTGTACACCTACAAGAGTTGGAACTTCAAAGGTGAGGTTGGCGAAGTCAAATCCCTAAACGCTATGTACTAACCTTTGTAGCTTAAGATACTTTTGTGTTTTGAGACCTAAAACTTTTTCAATACGTGCATTCAAAGCAAGGTTATAATCTCCATCTATAATTATTTTGTTATAAACCCCGCCATGGGATCCACTTTCAAATACATCACTCCACAATTTGAGAGTAGAATTTCTCCACCAACTTCAAATTCAGTGTGCTTAAACTTCAAAAGTTTTTTAGTTTGTCTTTTTGAAAAGTGAAGTTTCGTCTTTTACCAGTTTTAGGAAACACACACGTATGCCTAGAACTTGTGCACTAGTTAGCCAATATAATAGTTTGTGATAACAATATTTTTTAAATCAACGTAAAAGAATTTCGTATTTATCTTAAAAAAATCTTGAAGTGGAAGGTGGTACCAATCATGTCCTTTTGGATGCACTTCCAGTGAAAGAAATTTCAAGTTCTAGTTATGAACTATTGAAAAGTTAGAAGTTCATTTGGAGGGGCAAACTTTGGAGTGCATTGAAGATGATCAAAATGCTTCAACATCCATATCTTAAATATTGAACAAAAGGCTTTTGGCTAATGTTTCATCCAAATATGTTCTCATTCATTTAAAGCAATGCATGAAAAGATATGCTTTTCGTATGGCTATTTTGATGAAAGCAAGATATCACTAGTAGAAAACGCAGAAATTTTAACAGAATTCTGTTGATTTGGTCGCGTTGTACCAGTCACTTTTTTGTTGATTTCAACAAAAATCTGTTAAAACTAGCAGATTTTTGTTGAAAACAACAGAAAAGTGACCGGTACAACGCAACCAAATCAACAGAATTCTGTTTAAATTTATGCGTTTTCTACTAGTGTATTCATACACAAAAAATTGAAAAAAGGATTCACGTGCGCCAGCATAAAATTTTGTCAAAAGAATGGAAGCTTAGGCTCTCCAGTGATTGCATACTATTCCATCCTCCATCCTATATATCAAGTCTTTTTTTTAATACGAAATGAAATTTTAAAGTTTTCATAACGATTGTTAGGTATCAATCCACTTTATTGTAGCAATATTTGGAAGATCAAGAGTTTGACAAATCGGCAGTGCTCTCAAGGTTGTTTGTGCAACAATCATGAAGAGTTAGCTTCTGTTGTGTGTATTGTACATTATGTCAGGTGCATACTAAATTTTTGGGTTTGGATACGCCATTCGGAAAATTTTCAACGCTCAAAGAGACTTCGAGTTTTTCACCCTCTAGTGCACTTACATAAAAAAATGAAAATAAAAAATTACTTTTTATTTTAAAAAATTTGGAATCTGACTTGGCACATCAGGTTGACCACTTTTAAAAATTATTTAAAATATTAAAAAAATATATATTTAGAAAAAAATTTGGCTTGCAATCTCCGAATGGAGATTCTCCTCTAAGTTAATTTATGCCACGATTTTTGGAACCCAATAAAACTCTTCATCACTACATTAGTCTTTTTTAGTGCATCCCCAACCACATCAATGTGATCACAAACGTGAAAACCTTTCTTAAATGATGTAGTGAGAGAGTTTTCATTAGGTCTTCCCTTCTTTAAGAATTGCCGCATGGCAATCCATGCAAAAACCCACAGGAACGCCCAAGAGAATGCCTTATCCTGTTCTTTTGACATCATCAATTAGTCTAGCTCAAGCATTGAAAAAGAAACTAAAAACAATTTATCAAGATTTCTTTTTCATAGTTTATATTTCTCTGTGTATGGAAAGATTTGACTCATTCCATTTGGGTCCATGATGTGAGCATCTTGCTTTTATGGAAAAATGTGAGCAATCATAGCATTTATGGAAAAAAAGGCATGTTGGATTTGTTTAGAACTTCATTTTTACAATTTTGAAAAAAAGTTTTATAAGGTTTAATTTATTTGTTGAAACAATGTCTTTTGGTTTCAATTTCATCATAGAGCTATGATATACAATTCAATTGTCTCTACTATGGTTTATTTGTATATTGAAAGGTTTGGATAAATCTATAATTATGATTAATGAGATGAAAGTTGTGAGGGATTTTAGTTTTCTAGTAGTAATGGAATCTTTTCTCAAAAATTAAGTTAAGACTTCATTGTTTAACTCGATTTTCAATACTTTTGAAACATATGAAAATCTTAAGATTCAAATTTCTTATAACAAAATTATCACCATTGGAATTGAATTTTTTCTAATCTATATGTATTTAAACTATCACTAGTAGAAAATTCAGTTTTTTTTGTTGATTTGGTCGCGTTGTCTCGGTCAATTTTTGAGAGAAATTTGTTGATTTCAACAAATTTCTCTCAAAAATTGACCGAGACAACGCGACCAAATCAACAAAAAAACTGAATTTCCTCCCAATTGCATTTTCTAGCATCTGGCCCTAACCTCATGAAGCTTCCATTGCTATTTAGCAGAAAACTCCCTAATTGATGGTTATGGCTTAATCAGGAGTGCTAACACTTGCGGATTTCTAAATTCATGCCTAATGTTTATATTTTTGGGTTTGTTAATAGTGAATCAATATGGTGGTTCACAATTTTATAAGAATTTCTATGTATGAGATAGAATGTAGAACAAAAATCTCAATAAATCTTCAAATAAAAATGACTAAAATCTTTGTATAAATTTTTTTTGTAAGCAAGCATGTATTGAAATGTACAATAGAAATTTATTGAATGATGAAAGAAACATATGCAATGGTGAATACTATAAAAGATACACATACATTAGAATGGATTAGCTATTTGACTCCATTATTTCAAAAAGTAACAACCTAAATTGAAGAATTGAAAAGAAGAACTTATAAACCTCAAAAACTTTGTGAACAACTTAATTGTTGTGGAATCGCTTCAATTGGATAAATTTTTCAAAATCATTTGGTAGAAGCAATAGAAAATTAAAATCATGAAAGCTCAAAGCTCACAATAGCACAAAATCATAAAAGTGCAAAGAAGTATAAAGTCAAGAGAAGCAATGGATTTGCTACCTCTATAATATCATCTTGTCGTTTTCTTTAACATCACCTTAATTGCAACAACTACGTTATTTCTATAATATCACCTTTTGTAAAAAGTAATATTACAAAAGTGATTGCAAACTGCTTCTCTATTTCCGTAATATCACATTGTGTGAAAATATAATTTCTATGTACGTATGATTGAAAATATTCTTACAAAATATTTAAAATTATTATTTTAAAAACTTACTGAAATCATTATCATGCATTCTATTCAAATATATCAAAACTTTACTAATATGTGATACAATGAATGTGTCACATAGCAAGCACAAGCCCCAAGTATTAATGGTAGCATTTGTGATACTACAGAGGGAGTTACGATTTTAGTAGTATATAATATATAATAATTCAAAGCTTGTTTCTTCAAAATTATATCTTGCATTTCAAGTTTTCGGACATGCTCATTTTTCTATAAATTTTTTAATGATGAAAGTTCATAGTTTGGAAGAATTGAAAGAAATGTGTTTCTCCACTTTGATGGCTAAGACCATGCAATCTATGTGGTCAAATTTTTCTAAAACACTTCCTATACTTTCATGGTCGTTTATTACAATTTTGTGTAGTTGAATTGCAAGAAACAACTTCCCCTTTTATTTTTTCCCAATGCACTAGAAAATGGCAGTTTGAAGCACTTTTCTAGGATAATGTAGTTATAAGGCTTTAGGAGTTAGCTAAATTATCTTAGACTAACGTGTTATTGTGGTCAACCAATTACTTAAAAAATAAATTTTCATCCTACTTTGTGACCTTGTCAATAAGAGAAATTAGTGTTTTCACTCAATTTTTTGTGACTGTTGTACAAGATTTCGAATTAGTTTGTATAGGGATGAGAAAAACAGGAATTTTTTTTGCAAAGTTGAAGATCTTGTATCTAGATTGTATTCAAACCCTAATTTTTTGGGTTGTAAGAAGCTTAAGATCTACACCCTCTTTCTTATTTGGTCAATGAGTGTTCAGATTGTTCTTTTGTTGATAAGGTTTTTTGCGAGAATGTTTTCTTCAATTTAACATCATTGATTAATGTACTTGATGGTCAACAAAAATGTTCTTCTAAAACTAAACACCGAAAAATCAAATACCAACAAGTGAAAGTATGCGGGTGGCTCAAGTCCTCTCATAACTACGCTTTCATTGTTGACTGGCGACTCGATCTCACTTGCAGGGGCCTGACCTTTGTTCCCCTCAATCTTTGGCTCACAAGCTAGAGTCCCTAACGTCCTTCCAGATGAGTTCAAAAGTGATGCAAAGTTTGAGCTACAAGGCCCAGGTTTGCAATGTCCATCGTTCATGATATTGTCTCTCCGTGATTTTGTGGTTGTCAGCATTCGGAATTTGTGTTCAGTACATGCCAATGGCCAATGGGATGTTAGGTCGTGCAACTTACACTAGTTTTAGGATGCGTTCAGACAGCGCGCGTGTGAGCTGGAATGCCAGTCGCATTGCAAGCGAACTGTGCCATTCTTTCTGTTTTGTAGAGAAGGTGATTAATCTACAGAAAGAGGAATTAATGCCAAAAACCTCTGAAGAGTAGAATATGTCAACAAGGCTTGATTAACTTAATCAGTGGAGCAGGCTTGGTCTTTTCCAACTTTCTCCTCTTTGCCTCTTGCAATGAAATTTCGTTTCATTTGTGTAAAAAAAAAAAAAAAAACTTTGTCCTCTTTGCCTGCTCGATCTGCACTTGCATTTTGGTATGGATCAAAATGGGTGTAGCAGGGTAAATCTGGCTTTGGCAACATTTTCAAGGTTTTCCTTTGCCATCACCATGAGTGGCTGAAGCCCTACTTACTTAAACCCTATGAAGAATCTATGGATGCTTAACCCTTGAATGCTCAAAGCCTTTTTTGAGCTTCTAAAAATTTGCTTTGTATAGAACAAAAAGACAACATTTTGATAAGTTGTATCAATCTGTTCTGAATTGTAACCATGCAAGTTCAACCTAGACATGTTAGAGATCACATAGGAAAAAAAACACAACAATATCATTTATGGATTGGAAAATTGTAATAATTGAACATGAGGGTGTGAAAACTATTCAAACTAATTTGAAGTCTTTCAATGCTCTTTTCACAAGTCACCAGAAAATCCAAACTTGAGACGTGTTCCTTTGAGGCCTAAACCCTAGTAGCAGAAAATGTAAATGATTTAAAGCGTCGAATATTAGTGAGATTACTTAAAAAGTTCCGTCTTAAACCCTGATACCCTCAACAAAATGGCACGCACGATTCATGGTAAACTCTAATCCTCGAAAGTTGACCTCCCGACGTCTTCAGCGGCATCAGCATCGAGACGCTCTTCCTCTTTTGTTCCATCGAGCCTTGGAAAGAAAAAAATGTTGTCTGTGGATTAGCGTGAAAAGAATAAAGTGAAAAAACAGACTAGGGTCTTCTTCTTCACAGCAATTGATGAAAGATGGTGTGAAATTATTTTAACCAATTCCATCATTGATGTTTAAGGTAGGAGGTTCTAAAATGGAGCAGGTTCTAAAACCAATCAACCTCTTTACGTACATTTTGCACTCTCCAATGTACAAGCAGTCTACATTTGAGGAGGTGGTCACTTTTAGAGCCCATTGAAATGCACTTTTCTGCAACTTCAAAAATTCATAACTAATTCCACAAAGCTCCAAAAAATATGAAACGACTTGAATTTGATGCCAATTCCACCCATCTTAGAGCTATTAACCATTTTAGTTTTTCTTTCAATCTTGGACCTACTTCTACTTAACAATTTTTTAAAGATTGAAAATCAACAGTGTGTTTCTTGAAAAAAAAATTCTAGATTTTCAACTCAATTCTTTCAACATAAAAAAATTTTAAATTTAAAGTCTGTAGTGCAAATTTTTTTGACAAATGCCGGTCAAAGTCATTTGAAATTGCAAGCTAGTGTTCAAAAAAGCTTTCTTTTTCAACTTTGAATGCTAATATCTTCCAATCAATACGGCCAAACTTCATGGAATTTTTACCACATGATCAAAGACAAGTGAAGTACAAGATCCTACGATTAGCTTTTAGGAAAAATTCTTTTTTTGTTTTCTTGGATGAATGCAACAAAAATGACAGTTTTAAGTGGCTTTTGACAAAAAAAAAATGGCCTTGGGACTTTAGGGGTTAAATTACACAATAAGAAATTAATGCCAAAAAACACTGAGGAGTTAATCATGACAAGGCTACATTAGAGGAGCAGGCTTGGTCCTTTCCAACTTCGTCCTCTTGACCTGCACTGCACTTGCATTTTGGTATGGATAGCAATAAGGGCAGCAGGGTAGAAGTGTAAGCTTTGGCGATATTTCAAGGTTTTCTACATCATCACCATGATTGGTATCCGCGTCTCACAAACAGTCAATTTGACACTTCTTCATATAACCACTTGAGATTACATTCGCCGTCAATTATGTGGTCAATTATGTGGTTGAGATGCTTGGTCAAAAGTTGCTTATGGATCCTTTGGACATAAGGTAGAACCACCTATAACCAACCAAATAATGAATTTGGACGAATATGAAGCAATGGAATGCAAGGTAAATTATTTTTAGAGGTGTGTTGATAAAAATGATGAGGATTGCAAAAACTTTAGTAATTTTATTGCATGAATTGAAATTATTATGAATTTTGAAAGGCAAAAAGTGCTCTGGACCCACAATCAATCTCTAGACTCTTCCAATTCCGATCATTCAAAAAACTACTTTTCCACTCACTGCTTCCTACTTTTTTTTGCACTACTTTGGGACATGTATCGTGAACTTTTAGTCCCAACTTTGAAAAGATGAAAAAAACCCATTCTAGCCTTGGTTGGAAATAAGTCAGTCTATGGTTGGCTATGGGGCACTCATTGATAATGGGTGGTTCTATCTTATTCGGGAAGACGTACGAGACAGTTTATGGGGACATTGAGCACAACAACAGAAGCATCACTTATCTGCCTAGGCCTACAATTCCCACATTCAACTGCAGAAGAGATTTGAGTGCTAGTTGGCTAGGTCTGTTGTTTCCGAAGCCCTACTTATCGTTTGTCACTTCTGGAGTTCTGGCCTACAAAGAATTCAAAATTGGCGCATCCATGGACCTCCTAGATTAAGGTAGACCAGACCATAACCGTTTGCAACCCATTTTCAACAAGTAGACCAGTCCATTTTCGTCACTTTTTTTTTGCCCCATTTTCACCTACCCCCACCCCACCCCACCCCACCCCACCCCAATTCCCTTCATTTTATGACAAAATATGAGAATTCTATGACAAAATTAGAGATTTTATGACAAGATGGGGTAAGGTTGATCACCTATTTCCGATCAATTGAGCAATTCAACCTATTTGCTGCATGCAAAAAGTTCAGGAAAAAAATTTCCAGTGTAGAGAAATAGATTTCAGATGGATTTCATAGTTTAAAAAAAATTTCGCCTTCAAAATCAAAATTATCATGATTTTTTTTGTGAAGATTCTATTTGCCCCATTTCTAATAATTAAGCAAACCTATTTCCGATCATAGGATGGTCACAAAATCGATACAAGGCTTTCTATGTGTACATTGTGATCATTGTATGGTTTCAATGTACACTTCCCAAACATTGTTGTTGCTTTTGTGGGGCCAGCAAAAAGTGAGTTGTCACTTACACTTGAGCTGATCTGAAATAGAGCATCCTATAGAATGGAAATGGGATGCTCGTTGGAAATGGGGTACCTCCTTTAACGTGTCACTACATTAACAAAGAACATCTAATACTTGATTGGGTGGTTATAGGTTGTTGATGGGTTGTTTATGACCATAGTTTAGGGACGACTTTGTAATTTCAGGGCTAACGACTTCTAAAATTCACAGAAATTACAATTTTGATCGGAAAATTATAATTCCACTTGGGGTTGACTTATGAAACCAGCGCACACCTATGGAAAAACATGTGCCCTATCTAAAATTAAACCCAAGATAGTCAGATTGCAAATCAGGGTGGTAATAGGCTTATCTACCTTACCTCACAGGGACGGGAAAGTACGTTACCAAGGGAGGGGCCGACTGGAGCTGGCAATCAGTGCCACCTGCCGTCTACTGGCATGTCAATTTGTGTATTAGCAAGATGTAAGTTACGACTCCTCTACGCTAAATAGGGAAATTAGGTTGCCCCTCACTAATTTATCGACATTCCACACTATACAAATACTTATTGTTATTGTACGAGAATGCACTACTTTTGAATTCGTTACTAATGTGGTTGGGTTTCATGAACCTCCATGTGTACAAATGGAAGTATTTGTCAAAAATATTTGTTGACTTTGATGGCTTGTAGAGTAACTTTCTTGGGGTAAGGCAACCTACTTGTAATGACAACCTAATTTCACTATTTAGTGTTAGTTATGTAAACCACTCCCATGAAATCGTCCGTTCATTTTTTGGGAGGGTTCTGCTGCGCGATCAGCCGTAATGCCTGATTACGTGGGCAAACCTGCGTAATCGAGCATTACGGATTCTTCATCTAATTTTGTTTTTTCATCCCGCACGTTTCATCCAACTTCATTTTCCCTGCTGGTGATTTACGTTGAGCAATGTCCCTCGTCATTGGGCATTTCTCGATATAAAGTGCCTCATCATCTGGCTCCGCTGTCCTCGTTGGCCCTTTATATTGAGAAATGCCCTCCTCCTTGGGCATTGCCCTATACATAAATGCCCGGTTTGCATCGGGAGCCGGATTGAAGGCCGGCCATAACTCTCCAAATTTGAACCAATAGGATCACTCAATTTCTCCAAATCCGGCCCTTCTATTGGATTGAAGAAATCTCCACCTACCAATGCAAAGTCTTTTTTTATTTATTTTTATTTTTTACATGCTTATAATCATTACATGTGAGCTCAAGAACTTCCTCCCATTTGAATTGCCAAATTTTTTGGGCACAAAGGATGAGTCACAGAATATAAATCTATCAACTAGCCATTAGTCGACAAAGGAGACGAAAAGAGTTTATTTTTGCTACTCACTGCATACAATGATCTGTACTATTGGTCTCAACATGAGATGTTATCCCTTAAAAGACATTGCATGCCCGAGGAGCATTTTGAAAGTCAAACTTGAGTTTTTCATATAGTTTTTCTTTTTATTTGCGTTTAAGCTTAACTTAGAAAATGAAGCTCTATTAATCTATTTTTTTTATTCCCATTTGATTTTTTTCGAAATGTTTAAAATTGCAAATTTTGTGACACATTGAAGATTGTATCTTGAAAGCTCTAAATACAACACTTTTGAACGTTTTCTTTTGAATTTCTTTTTGTGTAAATTCCAAGTATTCACTACTTATGCCATGATGTTTGACACCAGTATTTTCATTTTTCATAAAATTTTCATATTATTTTATGCGTTTTTGTAATTACTATGATTTTTATACTGAAATTTCTTCAAAAAATCATATGAAATTCAATTTGTTGTTTTAAATTACATAAAAATTAAATTAAGTTTTAAATACATATTACTACATGTGAAAAATATCAAAATTTTAAAATGTAAATTCTAATGTAGAAATCTAATGAAGTTTGACCAAGCCCAGACATGAAATGTCTTTTAAGGGTTAACTTGGTCTCAACATGAGATGTTCTAATTTAAATGATTTTAGTTTTATAAATTAAATTAAAAATTAAATTAATTATCATAACTAAAAAATACTTTTAGTAGAAATTATTATTATTAGTATATCCTCATATAAAAACCTTATAGGTCTACCATATATATGTTTTTATTGGTATAGAGTTAACCCCTAAAGGTCTTTGACTATGCTTTCACCAAAAACACTCCAAAACTGCCATTTCTAGTGCAAGCACCAAATTTTAGAAATTTTTTTTTTTGGACAAATGTAATCATAGGATCTTGTATCAAAATACTTTGGGAAGATGTGGAAAAAATTTCATATTTTTTCACCATGTGGATTGCAAGATATCTGCGTTTAGAGTGACAAAAATCTTTTTTTGAGCCCTGCGAAAATCTGGGGAGCTGCACTTCAAAAGGCCACATTTGTATCGAAAAATGTACAAAATGGTTGTTACTCTTTAGATTCATTCTTTAGGTCAAGTTGGAAACACTCTTGAAAATTTTCAATTTATTTGGAATTGTACAACATGTAGGAAAAAAATAGTAAGTAGAAAGAAGTAGAGAATGATTGAAAATACTAAATTGTTAACAATTTATTTACAAAATTGAAAATTTCCGATCCCAATGGTTGAAATGTTGTAATAAACAATTCACACCCAAAAAATTCAGCCCGTAGGTACCTGCCCGAAATCTCATTTGTCCCCCGAGGGGACAACGGTCCTTTGGGGGTTAATTACCAAAGTAGATTTTAGCTTCTCAGTTGATCAATTTTTTCATATAATTTAGCTCCTCAATTATTTTTTTAGTTAATTAGCTTTTCAGTTAATTTTTTCAATTAATTTAGCACATCAACCAAACTTGTTCTAACAATAGGTTGAATTGCTTTATTCTATTGAGGACGTAACTAACATGCAAAAAAAATAATGTTTATTTCTACTCTATTGCGCACAATTTTACATACAATTGTTGTTAACATGAGATGATCAGTTGGTATATGTTTAACCCCTGAACAACCATTTGTCCCTTCGGAGGACAAGGTAGATTTTGGGCATGTACCTACGGTCTCAATTTTTGTCTTAATTTTTTGATATATTTTTTGATGATAGAAAAACTAATTAACTTTACGGGAATGTAATTTTTTTCTCAATCGATGCCCGAGAACAAAAGTTATGCCCAAAACAAGTCAACACAGGGGAGAGGGGGGATGGGGGGGGGGATGGGGGGGGGAGAGAAGGCAGCAAAAAAAAGTTTCAAAAATTTGAATTTTTTTCTTTTGAATTTTTTTGTCATAGCTTATATTTTTCTCTAAATGAAAAGCATTGATTCATTCCATTTGGATTTGTTATGAGAAAGTTATGGACAATCCTTGTTTTTCGGGCAATTAGAGCATCTTTTTGAAAAAATAACTTGTTGGATTCATTTACGAAAGCAATTTTACAATTTCAAGAAAAAATATGTTCCATATGCTTTAGTTTGCTTGCTAGAACAATCTCACCATTGGGATTAGTGCATTTTAATTCCGCCTTACAAATATTAATAATTTAGATTTTCCTTCTATCTTGTACCTACTCCTATGTAACAATTTTTTAAGGAATGAAAATTCCACCCCCTTCTATATTCTCAATTAAATTTTCCACCAGAAAGATTTAAAGCTCAAAACTCTATAGTGCAAAAAATAAAAGTTAAGTAAGTTCCAACGCGATGTCAAGTAATCTAGTCTCGCAATGTCCTGCAAAACTTGCTTTTTTCATTTTAAACGCAGATATCTGGCAATCTGTGCAGTCAAATATTCTAAAATTTTTTCCACACATCTTCATACTAGTTAGGTGTAAGATCCTATGGTTAGATTTGCAAAAAAAAAAAGATTTCTATTTATTTTACTCTTTGCTATAGAAACGACAATTTTGAGTGTTTTTTCACAAAAAACAGCCTTGGTCCTTTTGGGGTTACTTGGTTATGAATTAAATTTTTGTCACATTTCTTATTCTGCTACATTGTACAAATGCAAATCTCTAAATTGACGTCATTATTGAAGTTGTGCCACTAACTTTGATATTTGTGAGATGATGTGTGCTTTTACCAATTCCATTTTTGAAATAGAAAAAGGAAAAACAAAAAGGAAAAGTTAAAGAAAATGATCAAACTTTTTAAAAGTAAAAAATAAAAAAACAAGAAAAAATTAAAATTAAAATTAAAAAAATTAAAAAAAAAATTAAAATAGAAAAAAATAGGAAGGGAAAGGTAAACATGCATGCTTTTATATTTTTTTAGTTGAGAATCGAAAAATTCCAAGAGCGCATGAATTGAAAATTGGACCTTAGAATTCAGCCCAGGACTTTTCATTAACTGGGGCCGGATGAAAAACGTAGGGCTGAATTGAGGGCCACATTGCCGGCCAGCCTTCCATCCTGCCGGCCTGAGGCCTAATGTAAAGCCGGCCCTAGTGTCCCTCTCTCGGTCGTTCACCATAGCCTGCTTCTGGATTTGCGTTTGCTTTCCGGCGGAATTGATGCGAAGAGAGTGACGCAGGAGGGACAGGAGTCTCGTACCGACACTATGTATGGGTTCGTCGACAGACTGGGAGCGGAGCAAGAGTGCTGAATCACTGCAAAAGGCTGGTCACACGGAACCCTTCCTGGCGTTTCAGGTGAGGTCTTGGATTTATGAGCGAGTGCCGACTTTGACTTCGTGTGGTGCAGAATTCTACCACTAAGTGATCGTCTTGTGTGGTAATTGATGTTTTGTTTTGAGTTTCATTTGGGTCACTCTGGAGGCGGAGAGTGTGAGAGGCCATGGCCAGAGTTCTGTCGTTCAGGGTTTGTTTACCGACAGTTTCTCTTGTTTTTCAGCGGCAGACTGGGAGGTGAGCAAGAATGGTAAATATCGACCTGCGGAGATTTGGTTTTGGGGTGGAGGAGCTTGCTTACTAGGGCCACGGCAGGGCACGGAACCCGGCCTATTGGCGTTTTCAGGTGAGCTCTTGTGATCCAATGAGTGTCGGCGTCGACTTCTTCTATGCTGCTACTACTCTGCACTCGATCTCATGATTCTCGTCTTTCTGTCCTTTTGTTTCCTGCATTCCGTCACTTTTGCGATGAAAGCAATCCCGGGTTTTTCCACCGACTATTCATCCTGTTTCTTCCGCAGACTGGGAGTAGAGAGAGAGAATGGTAAATCTGGCCGTGTGGAGGTGGCTTTGGTGTGGATCAGTTTGCATGTAGCTGCGGCGAGTGGGGGTGGCTTTGGGGTACTCACCGCCGAGAGCCTGTGGGTGGAAGGCGTGTTTTCTCGACTACATCCACAGAGCTCCATGAGCTTTTATTATGTGTCGTGCACCGCGAACGTGAGAGAGCACTCTGCCATTTCTGATCGACAGTCATGATCCTCGCGAGTGCTTCGCTACTCTGTCGTTCTGGTGCTGTCTGGTGCTGTTTGGTGTTGTTTAGGGTTTGTCTTGCGACGAGAAGAAATGGCCTGAAGAGCGATCTGTTGATAGAACCATGATCGAGGGACTATTGGTTCTTGCACGGCTTGGCGAACTGGGCTGCGTTACATCCTTCTTGAGGGTTCACTTTATGTCTCTTTGATGCGGCTGATGCTTTCGAGGACAGTCTGTCGTTGCATCCCTCCCTTCCCTTCCTCACGCTTTGGCTGGATGAAGCACCTGGCACACAGCGCAGCGCAGACGACCTGTTGCAGGAGCTTCCCTTGGTTCACAGCCACATGGTTGCAAGCACTTTGAATTTGGTAGAGGCGATTGAAGGTTGGTGACGACGTTTTGTAAGTTGGGAAGTACGTGGGTGAGGTCTTTGGATCACCCATCAGGGAGTAGGGTCGTTGACTTGGGGTTTGGTGGACCGACGCTAACACGGTTGCAAGCCTCTTCTGATCACCGCAACTTCTGTTTTGTGTGTGAGACTTGACATTGAAGTTGCATCGGGGTGGAGACCAGCATGAGGAAGCCGTTCGCTTTCCTGGTGTGGCTGTTTAGCTTTTGGACTTGGCAAGATTTCTTCCTTCGTTGGCTTCGGAATCCTGCCACTTCTCTTGCCAGCAAAAAGCCTCAGGAGCATTTGCCTTCCCAGGGAGGGCAAGAGGAGTCGGAGTTCGCACGCTTCCTCTCTTCCTTACCCGAAGATGGACGCGGGTGCGACTGTTTGTCTTTTGATGGAGACTCGACAGTCGAAATTCGCTTTGGACGCTTTCGTTTTACATTCCACCATGGCACCATCCTGAAGGCAGATTATTGTGAGTTTCTGGAGGCAGTTGCTTCATCAAAAATTGTATTCCTTGAACAAGTGAGCATCATCCACCTTGATGGGGACGATTCTTGCAAGCACGTGGAAGCATTTGCTGACGCACTCCGCCAATGTGACAATAGATTCAAAAAACTTACTTTCGAATGTAGTGATGGCTCCATGGTCAGATTTGCCGAGTGTGTCTCGAGTGTTCTCCTCGGGAACAACGCTATTGAAGATCTCCACCTCGAATTTCAGTGTCCTAACGACAAGATGGACAAGGAGATGGTAGCACAGTTTGTGGCCATTATTGGTATGCCTCACAATCTCGAAGTCCTCAAATCATTTCTCTTGGACAGCACGAAGGTGGATGGAGAGGGAATGGAGCAATTCATGAAGCTCTTCCATGGCCCTTCCAATATGCTTGAACATTTGATATTTTGGTCTCTAACATCAGATCCTTAGTTTGAGCATATAAGTGGTGTGCTTGCCACAAGCACATCCCTCAAATCACTTCAACTCTTTCTTGGTGCAAGGCAAAAGCCCTTCACCTGTGGATATAGGAGTATAGTGGTTGCATTGGAAGCCAACCAATCTCTTGATGAATTATCTTGTGAAATTTCTAGTAGCATGGAGTTGAAAGTGTTGTTGGATCCACTAATGCCCAAGAGCAATAATCTTCAACGCAATACCACCCTCACAAAGCTTCGGTTATGGGATTCAATTGGAGGGAAAGAAGGGATTGAAACCTTAGTTGATTTGATTCGCACCAACACATCTTTACTTGAATTGGGGCTGTATGAAGCGGATGATTTATCTTTGCAAGACACAAACGGGATTGAGAATGTTTTGGCTATTTTGGAAGCCTTGAAGACCAACAAATCTTTGAAGAGAATCTGTTTCGATGAGTGTGAAGCGGTTGGTGGTTACAAAGTGCTTGGAGCAATGATGGACTTGCTTTTGGAGAATCACAGCATTGAAGACATTGGCTTGTATGGCACGAGTTTGGAGGAGACAAGGGATGCAGACTATGTTTATTCTGCATTATCGAAGAGGAGGAAAATGAAGTTGTGGAATATTGTGCAAAACATGGCAATTGTCAATCCAACATCTGGAAGAGTATTTTTATGTGGAGAACCATTTGCTGGTAAGCTATATGTACTTATGTTATGACAATAGATGTTATACTATAAATATTGTTGGTTAAATTTTAGTTGAAAGTGAATATTCAAAATATAGAGAATATATATGTGTGTATATTCCAAAATCTTTAATAAATCCCATCAATGTCAAGACAAAATGTTGGAATTCCTTGAAAGTGGAATTGTCATGCACATCAAACTTCTCCAAGAAGATCCCACATTGGGTTGTGTTGGAGTTCGCCTCATGGAGTACATTTTGCGCCCTGCATGCGTGCAGAGGTTGATTCATGCTRAAGACCGCAATGACCAATGCGTTCAAGCGCAAGACTTAGAAGTGGAGGTTATAAAGTTTGGTGTAGATGCTACACACAATTGGAAGTCATGTGAAGGTTTGGGTTCTGACTACAACAAGGTGAGTACTTTATTAGGAAGCTTGGCATGGAAAAGTCTCTTAGAAAAGCGGTCACGTGACCTCCAAGATTTTTACAAGAAACTCCAATCTTTGGGAACTATGACCCAAAATGATCAATCCGACTTCAACATTGATAAGTGCCGTTTATCCACCACTCCTTTTTGGAAAATGCCTCGGAGACTTGTATACGGGTCTTGGGATGAGAATCTTGACGACTTGAGAAGGAAAAATCGTGAACATCACAAAGAGACAATGTCCTTTTTGGTGGACCATCACAAAGAGACAATGTCCAAATTGGACCATGTGGTGCATTTGATACAAAATCTAGAGCATGGCATTCAAAACATGCAAGGAGAAATATTGCTTGAGGTGTGTTCCAAGATTGATGGTTTGATGGCATTCTCCGTGGAGATGCAAAAGTCACAAATTCCCAAATTGGCCTATCTTAGTGAGTTTGGGAAAACAAAGCTTTTGACACGATTTGTGCCTGACCTTGATAAAATCCAACTTCACCTCATGTGTGAGAGTATCCACGGATTCCATGAGGTTGTTGATCAAGAAGGTTGTGTGGTCTATTTTGGAACGGAACACACGAAGAGGTTTCTTGCGATGGTAGCTTGGGGATTGAAGATTGCCACCATATTGACCAAGATTGGTGCCCATGTTGCTTGTGGGATGGGTTCAATGGTCCTTGATTTTAGTGATGGAGGCACCTTTGCAGCGTTGATTCTTGACACGCCTGGTCTTTTGGATTATCGACTTCCTATTGCAACTTTGGAATCATTGCCAAGTGATGTCACGAACCATTCAAGGATCTCTATGGACGACCAATCAGAAGCACAACGGTGGCTTCAAGATTTTTTGGAGCCCAAGTGTCAAAATAAGAGAGACTTCTACGAAAAGTTTGGATTGAAGAAGGTTTTTTACAAAGAAGGAAGAGGATCCATAGCTTGGATTTGTGATAAATGCATTTCAAAGCATCACAATGAAATGGATGTATTGAAATGGATGAGGGCTATCAATTAGAAGTTTAGATTGCGTGTTTACCTCTTCATGCCTCCTTAATATCGGCCCAGAGACACAAGTGTCTTCTTGTGTTTTTCAAAATGATAGTAGCAAAATTTTTTAATTTTGTGTACACTTAAAGGAGATGTAATTTCAAGGGTCAAGTTGGGAAAGTCAAATCCCTACACTCTATGTACTAACCTTTGTAGTTTAAGATGCTTTTGTGTTTTGAGACCTAAAACTCTTTGAATACGTGCATTCAAAGCAAGGTTGTAATCTCCATCTATATTTATTTTGTAATAAACCCCACCATGGGATCTACTTTCAAGTACATCACTCCACAATTTGAGAGTAGGATTCCTCCACCAACTTCAAATTCAATTTGCTTAAACTTCAAAAGTTTTTTTTTCTTGCCGTTTTGAAAAGTGAAGTTTCGTCTTTTAACGGTTTTAGGAAACACACACGTATGCCTAGAACTTGTGCAATAGTTAGCCAATAAAATAGTTTGTGTCTTTGTGATAACAATATTTTTTAAATCAACGTAAAAGAATTTCATATTTATCTTAAAAAAATCTTGAAGAGGAAGGTGGTACCAATCATGTCCTTTTGGATGCACTTCCAATGAAAGAAATTTCAAGTTCTAGTTATGAACTAGTGAAAAGTTAGAAGTTTATTTGGAGGGGCAAACTTTGGAGTGCATTGAAGATGATCAAAATGCTTCAACATCCATATCTTAACTATTGAACAAAAGGTTTTTGGCTAATGTTTTATCGAAATATGTTCTCATTCATTTGAAGCAATGCGTGAAAAGATAACCTTTCAATATGACTATAATTTGATGAAAGCAAGATATTCATACACAAAAAATTGAAGAAAGGATTCAAGTGCGGCAGGGTAAAATTTTGTCAAAAGAATGGAAGCTTAGGCTCTCCACTGATTGCATACTATTCCATCCTCCATCCTAAATATCAAGTCATTTTTTTAATACATAGTAAAATTTTAAGGTTTTCATACTGATTGTTAGGTATCAATCCACTTTATTGCAKCAATATTTGGGAGATCAAGAGTTTGACAAATTGGCAATGCTCTCAAGGTTGATTGTGCAACAATCATGAAACGTTAGCTTTTGTTGTGTGTATTGTACATTATGTCAGGTGCATACTAAATTTTTGGGTTTGGATACGCCATTCGGAAAATTTTCAACGCACAAGGATACTTCGAGTTTTGCACCTTTCGATGCACTTACAGAAAAAAATGAAAATAAAAAATTACTTTTTATTTTAAAAAAATTTGGAATCTGACATGGCACTACTGGTGCCACATCAGGTTGACCACTTTTAAAATTATTAAAAATATTAAAAAAAATATATATTTAAAAAAAAATTGGCTTGCAATCTCCGAATGGGGATTCTCCTCTAAGTTAATTTATGCCACGATTTTTGGAACCCAATAAAACTCTTCATCACTACATTAGTCTTTTTTACTGCATCCCCAACCGCATCAATGAGATCACAAACATGAAAACCTTTCTTAAATGACGTAGTGAGAGAGTTCTCATTAGGTCTTCCTTTCTTTAAGAATTGCCGCATTGCAATCCATGCAAAAACCCGCAGGAACGCCCAAGAGAATGCCTTATCCAATTCTTTTGACATCATCATTTAGTCTAGCTCAAGCATTGAAAAAGAAACTAAAAACAATTTATCAAGATTTGTTTTTCATAGTTTATATTTCTCTGTGTATGGAAAGATTTGACTCATTCCATTTGGGTCCATGATGTGAGCATCTTACTTTTATGGAAAAATGTGAGTAATCATTGCATTTATGGAAAAAAGGCATGTTGGATTTGTTTAGAACTTCATTTTTACAATTTTGAAAAAAAAGTTTTATAAGGTTTAATTTATTTGTTGAAACAATGTCTTTTGGTTTCAATTTCATCATAGAGCTATTATATACAATTCAATTGTCTCTACTATGAAGAACCTCATTTCAAATCCATTCCAAACAATTTTACTCCAAAAATGATAATACTTTGTTTGTCATCGAATTTTGAAGAAATTTCAAAATTTATAAAAAATTATTGGTGATAGCATTGGTGAATTTAACCGTACGGATGGAATCTACAATCCTTAGTCTACAACCTATATTTGTCTATAAAATCCAAATTATACTTTCAAATAGCACTTTATAATGATTTTACTGAGGACGTCAATTTTGGAGATGAATCAGGACGCTCCAAGGTTAATTTACGCAATGAGAAACTAATGCCAAAATAACTCTGGAGAGTTGAATAGGACCAGGCTACATTAATTAGTAGAGCACGCTTGGTCTTTTCCAACTTTGTCCTCTTTACCTGCTCTGCACTGGCATTTTGGTATGGATGGCAATAACGGCAGCAGGGTAGAAGTGTAAATCTGGCTTTGGCGATATTTCAAGGTTTTCTATGTCATCACCATGAGTGGTATCCGTCTCTCACAAACCGTCAATTTGACACGTCTGGATACATAAAAGTTTTGTCTCTATTCCATTTTGAAATTTTGAAAAACGTCAAAAATTGAAAGAGTTATTCCAATTGAAAGCTCCATGTGTTAGAATCCAAATTACACAATATGGTGTGTTTTTCATTCGTATTTTCTTTTCTTGACATGAATTTTACTTTTAAGTTGTAAAATTATGTTCCTCATTCTACCATTCATTTATGGTAAAAATTACTGATTATTCTAAAATACAAATTTATTTCCATCTTAAATCTTAAAAATTCACAATAATTTGATTTTTCCATCACAATAACTGAAAAAATATAGCATAAACAGAGAACAATTTTCAAAAAAAAAAAAAAAAAAAATTTGTAGATCAATTAAATAAAAGGATAAATTTGGTCTAATAGTTGAATTTGACTTCAAGGTCTTTGTTGTGGTTTTGGTGGGTGTAAAAAATAAAATAAACAATTGAATATTTTTCTCACTAATCTCCAATGCTACTTGCGCTTCTTGAAAAAACTCAAATAATTGGGGTTGCTTGTATTAATTTTACTCACAAATGTTCAATTTTTGCAACAAAAATGATAATAATTACTATATTTCACAAAACAAATTGAAATTTCTCATAGTAATATAAAATTGAGAGTCTCAAATAACAAAAATACAAGATTATTGTTTGAACACACTTTCCAAGGGTTTATTTAGTTTAGACATGATGTTTGACCATTTCACAATGGATCACGTCCTTTAGTGGTTGAGATGCTTGGTCGAGATCCTTTGGACATGTTCGGGGAGACGTAAGAGACAGTGTTTTTTTTCATTTTTTACGAAGTGCCACAGTGGCGATATTATATGTTATAGTGGTGTTCCAAAATGCAACATTCATCCACGTATTGGATGTATACTATGGTTTTCATACACAATCTGGCGATTTCATCTAAGAATATTTTTGAATTCAAAGTTGTTTGACAATTTCATCCAAGTTTTTTGACATTTTACAACCAAATTATTTTTTCTAATGCAATCTGGTACCAAAGAGCCAAGAAAAAAAAGCCTCGATGTGGGACATTGAACTTCGCAACACAAGCATCACTTATCTGCCTGGGCCTACAATTCCTACATCCAGCTGCAGAAGAGATTTGAGTGCTTGTTGTCCAGGTCCGTTGTTTCTGAAGCCCTACTTAACCCTTTAACGTCAGCGGGTTTGAGAGTCTCATCATGTATTTCACCGTATTTTCAGGCAAGGAAGTATACAATAGGCTTTAGGTCCACAAAGAAAGGATGTATTCAAGGCCAAAAAAATTCTACTTATACATATAGAACCAGTTAGGAACATCCAGGAAGAGCCACTCTAATGGAATTGATGGCTTCCGGTCACTTTCTCACCGGACCTTGCGGTGCATCTCATGTACATGTCAGATGCAGGATTTACGTGTCAGTTGTGAGATTTCTCTGGCAATGTTTTAAAACCTAAATCTTTTTTATTAGAATTTGAAGTGCTCATTAGAGAGTTTTACAAAGTATGAATATTATTGCTATTAAACTTGTTTCTATAATTTATTGAATTTGGGATTATTTTTAGGCATCATATTATACAAAATATTAATTTTTTTTAATGAAAAAATAGATCATTTCATGAAATTATATTTCACAAGAAAGTACAAGTCATCTTTAACCTTTGAAGGATTGTTGTCCCCTTGAATGTCGCGGCCCAAATGACTCTCAAGAGTCTCAACTAGCTCCAGTGGGTTCACCACAACCCACTTACACCGTCACTTGAGTCACCAACTGCCTAACACTGCACATGCCAAGCACATCCAATGTTAGTCCCCATTTCCAATTCCTTTTTGCTTAGTCCCAGTCACCGGGACTCCTAGCACACACACCTCCTTCATGACATTGGGCATGTCACTTAGATTCGAATTTATTTTTAATATATATTTGTCTGTGTGGAAAGCTTTGAGTTTATTTAATGTGAATTTGTCATGAGAAAGTTATGGAAATTCTTCTTTAGGAGGCAATTAGAACATCTTTGTGAAAGAAATAACTTGTAAGATATAGTTTTTAATGACCAAAAATATCAATTAAAAAACTTTCCAAACGTTAATTACAAGAGTAATTTCAGCAACAAATGTTTCTAAATGTTCTCACATGTATAGGTAAGTGAAAGCATTGACATGCATATCATCCAAATATAAAAAGGTATGATACTAGGATGCGCTTCAAAACATCTTGTGATGCTACAAGGTTTGTTGTAGTAACACTCAGTCAGGCATTCCCCTATAATTTAGAAACATGGCTTCAACTTTAGGTATTTCAAAACATCTTGAAATGCTATGAGGTTCATGTCATAGCAAATCTCAATCTAGTCCCTAAAACTTCATTAGCATTGTTTCTAAATGAACCTTTCCTCACAATAGGTGTGGAAACAACTTCTTATAATAAATTGCCCATGATGAATCCTCAAAGGGTATGGGATAATTTGAAGATGAGAGCTTCGCCACTCATTGTCAAAATGCAGGAATTGTGCTCAAAGTAAAATTTCAGACCTCATTTTAGCATAGTAGAATACCTTTTTTCAAAAAAATTTGAACTAAAGAAAAGTGGGTAATTAAGTTGAGTTTTATCTCTAAAATTTATTTTGAGCTTTCGAGACTCTAACTAAAAGTTATGGACAAATTTCAGAGAAGGGTTGGAAAGGACATTTTTTTGGACAATTGAAAACATTCTCTTTGAAATTTGTCCATAACTTTTTATTGGAGTCTTGAAATCCTAAACCAATTTTTGTAAATGAAATTTGGATTGATTTTTCAACTTTTTATAGTTCAAATTTTTTTGAAAAAAATTATCCTACTATGCCCAAATGAGGTTTGAAATTCTTCTTAGAGATTATTCGAAATTATAGTGAAATTCTTAAGAGAAAAATGAAAAAAACTCATTTCAAATATAGAATAGACTCAAAAAATCTGAAATTTTCACCATGTATGTACCATTATATTTTAGTGCATAAGAGCATGGTATAAATGAAAGTCATCATGCTACTCTAAAATTAGAAAATCAACAAACTAGGCCCAAAGTTCATATTTCCAACCAAATCTAAAAAGAATTTGGACCCATTTCATTTGTTTCAAAAAAAATCATTGGGACTCAAGGACTAGGCTTGCACTCAAGTTGTATTTGAAGACTAGGCCTGCAATTGAGTTTTTATAATTGTTGCATACCAACTGCATTGGTCACCTTCCGTGCAACCTTTACAACTCCTGACAAGTATTCTTCCTCACCCCCAACGTATGTCTAAATCCTTGTATTGTATTCTTGGTAGAATACAAGCTTTGCATAGGCACAAAATCTTTAATTTTGCTGATTTTATTTATTTTTAAATTGCTAAATTTTCAACTTACTCTTGCCCCCAAATTTATAGTTCAATACATTTCATATTGATTCCATTTGTGTTATGTAAATGCAACCAGATTACCAGAACACAAACCGTAGGCCGTTTCTGGCCATCTGGGCGTTAAAGGGTTAAATTACTGTTTGTCACTTCTGGAGTTCTGGCCTATAAAGAATTTAAAATTGGCGCATCCATAGACCTCTTACCTTAAGGGGACAGGGAAATTCAGGATTCATTTGAACAGCAGTGTGCCAGTGTCTGCACTTGGTCCACTTGAACTGCAAATTTGGTCCACTTGGGACCCTCCGTTTGGATTGTCTATGCTCCTCGGCTTCAACAAATTTATTTATTTGCAGCAAATTGAACGGTCGACAATGGAGTCTCTAAAAAACATACCTACCCACGAACTAAAACTCCTCATAACTTTTAGCTCACTAATCCAAATGGAATGGTTCAAAGCTTTCCGCTTATATATAATTGTAAGGAATCAATTTCAAACTTTTATTTTTTCAAAAAGTGATTTTTAAAGAAGTTTTTTGGGTTGCATGGGCTGCCCAAAGTTTTAAAAAAATCACATATCATGCAATAACTTTTTAACAATGTAGTCAAATGTTATGAAAATTGTTGGGCCTTAAAGCTACTCCTCGGACACATGTTGTGGAAAAATTTCAAAGAGAAATAATGAAAACTGCATTTCTAGTGAGCTGCCCAAAATTGCTATGTTGCCAAAAAACGCAGTTTGGTCCTTTAGGGGTTAAAGCCTTATCCTGTCATATTTCTAGTAGTATGGAGATGAAAGTGTTGTTGTATCCACTAATGCCCAAGAACAATAATCTTCAATGCTATACCACCCTCATTGAGTTTCGGTTGTGGAAATCAATTGGAGGAAAAGGAGGGATTGCAACCTTAGTTGATTTGATTCACACCAACACATCTTTATTCATATTGGACTTGAATGAAGTGGACAATTTATCTTTGCAAGATACATAGGGATTGAAAATGTTTTGGCTATCTTGGAAGCCCTGAAGTCCAACAAATCTTTGAAGAGAATGAGTTTCTATAGGTGTAAAGCAGTGGGTGGTTACAAAGTGCTTGGAGCAATGATGGACTTGCTTTTGAAAAATCACAGCATTGAAGACATTGATTTGTATGGCACAAGTTTGGAGGAGACAAGAGATGCAGACTATATTTATTCTGAATTATCAAAGAGGAGAAAATTGAAGGTGTGGAGTATCGTGCAAAACATGGCAATTGTCAATTCAACATCAGGACAAGTGTTTTTGTGTGGAGAACCATTTGCTGATAAGCTATATGTACTTATGTTTTGCAAATAGATATTATACTATAAATCTTGTCGGTTAAATTTTAGTTGAAAGTGAATATTCAAAATATAGAGAATAAATATGTGTGTATATTCCAAAATCTTTAATAATCCAAAAGTTCTTAAACCTAATGTAGATGAATTATAAAATATGTCTTTTATTAAAAACTAAAGAATCCATCAAAAGCAGTTATACTCTCCATCATTCACATAAATTAAAATGAAATGTACAACCAAATTAGAAATTTTATTTATTGAAAATTGAATATCAACTCCAAAGCATTTTACTTTGAAAATATATTAGAGATACAATATAAATTTTCATACAACTAGTATATTTAGTAAACTCAAAACAATCTCATAAACACTCTAGTAAACATCTTTGCTAATTTTTCATAGCAAAACATTAAATCCTCTAGATTATTATTGACTTTCCATGTTTTTTCATTCTAAAATTTAATTAGGAATCAAAGTATTTCAATTTTTAAGACACCTATTTTATATATTCTAAAGAGATACAAAATATGAAACAAAGACTTTGTATCTCAAAATTGATTTCTAATGATGAGCAACAACCATTAACGCCTTAACGTCATCTTGTCCTCAATTTGGATGTCGCCTTCATCAAGTATGTTAATAACTTTCAAAGTATATACTTTCACTTAGAAATTGAAGCCTAATCATTCTTCTTTGTATTCCACTTTAAAGCTTTGAAAGAATCAAAACATTCAATGAGTCATTTCAACTCGACGTGCCATGTGTTAGAATGCAAATAATACAATTTATGTATTTAATGTAGTTGTATTTCCTTGACTAATCATAACTTTCAAGCTAAATTTGGAAAGTATTAAGTTTTGTAGTAACCTTTGTTCGCAACCAATATACCTATCTATTCTAATATGCATTCTAGTTGATGTAGTTTCACATACACATTACATTCAAAATATTTGCAATGTTTTATTTTTCTCCAAAATCCTTCCGAATATTAAATTTCTACAAAGAAAGCATCATTCCACATATGAAAATTATTCAAACTTAACCAATCAACTATATTAAGGCTAGATTTTGCTTCACAGTGGTGTTTTGTGTTGAAGGTCACCACTTGGKGTATTTTTGGATGTAGAAAAAACAAACAATAACTTAAACAATTTTCATACTAATTTTGAGAGTAACTTCAAATGATTTCAAATCACTTGGGATCCATATGTTACATTTATAATTTTATGTTGACTTGTTGGTTCAAGGTTTTTAACAATGATGATTATTGATTAGTTACTAAAAATTTGAGAATTTCACATTCATAGAAAGCATGTAGTCTCAAGTATTCAGTAATACTACATTGAAATCCAATTATTCTAATTGATTTGAAAGGCTATATTGAGCTCAAAATTCAAATTTAACCATATGGAAATGGAATTTGAGATATAGGGGATCAATGATTGCATAAGTCATATTGGAATAATCATTTTATTCTATGAGTGAAGGTTAATAAGATTTGAATACGTAATGCAAAAGTTACAAGGTTTGTCCAATCTCACAATTAAGAGAGAATCTAGAAATATGTAATGTAGAAGGAATGATTATTGTATGGTTTTGTAGATTCAAGTTTATATGGAAAGTTTTGAATTAGTCATTTATGATTAAATATCATTATGAAGTATATTTGCAAACCCTATTTTCAATGTTTCAAGTGCAATTAGAAGCATAAGATATGATTTGTTTACAGGGACATACTCACCACTACATACTCACCACTAGGCTCTCTAGCATCAATGAGATTTTTCACATTTATGTGAAAATCATTTGTAGTTTTAGTTCCTTTTCCTTCACTTAATTATATTCTTCCATTTAACATGAACTATTATGTTATGTGGAACATTTTTTTATGCATTCCAATCAGGTTTTGAATGCATCAAAGAAGAAGCTTTAGCTACTTGTAGGGACCTTTCATACTTTTGTAAAAGTCTAAATGATAATAATTGATATTTGTTACTTTTTCAATCCTGGCGTATGAAAAGAGATTTCATTTGAAGTTTTGATTAAAGACTTTTGTAATCTAGAAGAATTTTGGTTCTAACATCTTTGAAGAATATTCGTATTTCAAATGTTCTCAAATCTTATTAATGAAATTACTAAAAAAAACTAGGACTTTAAGCTATTTAGAAGACATTTGGACAATTCCTTCACCAATGTGCAATCGTGGATTGTGAATTGGAGATGGTATCAACCAATGGGATCATATCCATGGAGCACATGAAGCGTTTGATAATGAATCTTGTGGAAGGTCAAGGAGACATGGAGAAGCAATTTGATGACATCTTGGACATGAAGATCAAACTACACATATGCATTAGGAAAATTTTCAGCCCTGCAGAGGGCCGTTAACCCATTAAGGACTGGTCGACCATTTTGTGGTCAATTTGGGTCCTTTTTGGTTTGTAGAGAGAGTATGTCAACGAATTTGATGATGTGGCAAAGGGGACGGGTTTGGGGAATTGGGAAGTGAAGAGTTTAGGACAATAACTAGGCCAATCTGAGGTGGCATGTGGCCAAAGGGTTGAAAAAACCAAGACAACAGGGGCTGAAATTACACCAAGRTTTGCTAAAAAWTCCTACTTCACAATGCACCTTCACCAAAAAAATTAATGCTAAACCCTATATCATGTGCAACACTTCCATCTGTACGGTTAGATCTCCGATAGGCACTTGCATTCAAAAGTTTTAAAATTGCTCCCAATTGGCCATACAAAGGATTGCCCACCCCCCAAATCAACCACGGTCCTTAATGGGTTAAGACTTCATTTTCGGCACCCCCACAGTGCTAATACAGAAAAGTACAAAAATATTTTTTTTTTTTGAAAAATATTTTTTTTGGAAAAAAATATTTAAAAAATAATTTTTTTTTTTTTTTTTTTTGAAAATTCTTTTTTTGAGAAGAAAAATATTTTAAAAATAGTCAATCTGATGTGTCGCTGACGTGGCACCAGTAGTGCCACGTCAAATTCCAAATTCTGAAAAATAAAAAATAATTTTTTATTTTTATTTTTTTTCAGTAATTGCACCACAGGGGTGCAAACCTCGTGGCCTCTTGGAGGCCTGAAAATTTTCCTAATGCTATAAGCAAGATGCTAGTAGCATCATGATTCCATCAATTTTGCAAGAGAAACACAAAAGTTTGAGTTGGTCTCCCAATGATGAACCCACAAGCTTGAAGTATGTTGGGAGAAGACTGGCTTGCAAAGATAGGATTCAAACCATGTTGAATCTTGGGTTTTTTACACGTCTCCAGGTAATGCTTATGAATCACCTAAGTTGAGTAGAAGTTTCATGTACTTCCATGTTTTTATTTGATTTACAAAATTTAGTCATTGCAATTGAACAAATTCTATTTGACAATAATCTAAGCACCATATGACAAGAATTCTGTTTGAATCATATATTTCTATAAATTGGAATAGTTACTCACGACCACAATCATTAATAAAACTAAATCTTCATTTGCAATGACAATAAGATAACCAACTTCATTCTTTCATATTTTTGTTTAAGATGGGACAATTAATCAAATATGAATAAAATGAATTGGATTCTACAATCGATTTCATCCCATTCAAAATTGGTATATTCATCATTAGTTGATATGTTGTGAAAGTTGCTTTCTTCAAGAAACTCCAAAGCAAGAATGCCCAAGATACTTATGAGGTGTTTTGAGATATTATCAAGTTCATAAGTGGTGGCATTGAAGTCATTCTTCAATTCCATCATGGGGACATTGACATCCTTCTACGATCCCATCAATGTCAAGACAAAATGTTGGAATTCCTTGAAAGTGGAATTGTCATGCACATCAAACTTCTCCAAGAAGATCCCACATTGGGTTGTGTCGGAGTTTGCCTCATGTAGTACATTTTGCGCCTAGCATGTGTGCAAAGGTTGATTCATGCTAAAGACCGCAATGACCAATGCGTTCAAGCGCAAGACTTAGAAGTGGAGGTTATAAAGTATGGTGTAGATGCTACATATAATTCAAAGTCATGTGAAGGCTTGGACATTGGCTACAGCAAGGTGAGTACTTTATTGGGAAGCTTGGCATGGAAAAGTCTCTTAGAAAGGTGGTCATGTGACCTCTAAGATTTTCACAACAAACTCCACTCTTTGGGAACTATGACCCAAAATGATCAATCCGACTTCAACATTGATAAGGGCCGTTTATCGACCACTTGCCTTTGGCAAATGCCTCGGTGATTTGTATACGGGCCTTTGGATGAGAAGTTTGACGACTTGAGACAGGAAAATCGTGAGCATCACAAAGAGACAATGTTCAAAATGGAGGAACATCAGAAAGAGACAATGTCCAAATTGGACCATGTGGTGCATTTGATACAAAATCTAGAGCATGGCATTCAAAACATGCAAGGAGAATTATTGCTTGAAGTTTGTTCCAAGATTGATGGTTTGATGGCATTCTCCGTGGAGATGTACAAGTCACAAATTCCCAAATTGGCCTATCTTAGTGAGTTTGGGAAAACAAAGCTTTTGACACGATTGGTGCCTAACCTTGATAGAATCCAACTTCACCTCATATGTGAGAGTATCCACGGATTCCATGAGGTTGCAAATCAAAAAGGTTGTGTGGTCTATTTTGGAACGGAACATACTAAGAGGTTTCTTGTGATGGTAGCTTGGGGATTGAAGATTGCGACCATATTGACCAAGATTGGTGCCCATGTTGCTTGTGGGATGGGTGCAATGGTCCCTAATTTTAGTGATGGAGGCACCTTTGCAGCGTTGATTCTTGACACTCCCAGTCTTTTGGATTATCAAGTTCCTATTGCAACTTTTGAATCATTGCCAAATGATGTCAAGAACCATTCAAGGATCTCAATGGACGACCAATCAGAAGCACAATGGTGGCTTCAAGATTTTTTGGAGCCCAAGTGTCAAAATAAGAGAGACTTCTATGAAAAGTTTGGATTGAAGAAGGTTTTTTACAAAGAAGGAAATAATAGAGATTTCTATGAAAAGTTTTGATTGAAGAAGTTTTTTTACAAAGAAGGAAGAGGATCCATAGCTTGGATTTGTGATAAATGCATTTTAGTGCATCACAGTGAAATCGATGTATTGTAATAGAGGAGGATTATCAATTGGAACTTTGATCGCGTGTTTGCCTTTTCATGCCTCCTTATTATCAACCAAAACACAAAAGTGCCTTCTTGTGTTTTTCAAATTGATAGTAGCAAAATTTTTTAATTTTGTGTACAATTACTGGAGTTGGAACTTCAAAGGTTAGATTGGCGAAGTGAAATCCCTAAACGCTATGTACTAACCTTTGTAGTTTAAGATACTTTTTTGTTTTGAGACCTAAAACTCTTTTAATACGTACATTCAAAGCAAGGTTGTAATCTCCATCTATATTTATTTTGTAACAAGCCCCGCCATGGTATCTACTTTCAAGTACATCACTCCACAATTCAAGAGTAGAATTCCTCCACCAACTTCAAATTCAATATGCTTAAACTTCAAAAGTTTTAATTTTCTTGCCTTTTTGAAAAGTGAAGTTTCTTCTTTTAACAGTTTTAGGAAAAGCACACGTATGCCTAGAACTTGTGCAATAGTTGGCCAGTATAATAGTTTGTGATTGCAATTTTTTTAAATCAACGTAAAAGAATTTCATATTTATATTAAAAAAAATCTTGAAGTGGAAGGTGGTACCAATCCATCCTTTTGGATGCACTTCCAATGAAAAACATTTCAAGTTCTAATTATGAACTAGTGAAAAATTAGAAGTTCATTTGGAAGGAAAAACTTTGGAGTGCATTGAAGATGATCGAAATGCTTCAACATCCATATCCTAAATGCTGAACAAAAGGCTTTTGGCCAATGTTTCATCCAAATATGTTTTCATTCATTTAAAGCAATGCATGAAAAGATAACCTTTCTGTATGACTATATTTTGATGAAAGCAAGATGTTCGTACACAGAAAATTGAAAAAAGGATTCAAGTGCAGCAGGATAAAATTTTGTCAAAAGAATGGAAGCTCATGCTCTCCACTTATTGCATATTATTCCATCCTCCATCCTAAATATCAAGTCATTTTTTTAATGCAAAGTGCAATTTTAAAGTTTTCACACTGATTGTTAAGTATCAATCCACTTCATTGCTGCAATATGTGGGAGATCAAGAGTTTGACAAATTGGCAGTGCTCTCAAGGTTGTTTGTGCAGCAATCATGAAATGTTAGCTTTTGTTGTGTGTACTATGCATTATGTCAAATGCATACTAAATTTTTGGGTTTGGATACACCATTAGGAAAATTTTTAGCCCTCCAAGAGATTGCGAGTTTATCACCCCTGTGATGCAATTACAGGATAAAATAAAAATAAAAAATTTGGAATCCGACATGGCACTGATATACTATTAACTATTATACTATATATTATTAACTATTAACCCATTAAGGACTGGCATGTCAACCACTTTCTGGTTGAAATTGACACTTGTTCATTGGTAGCCAAAGACTTAGGATGAATTTGGGTACGTACTAAAACGAATGGGCATAGGGAGTTGTAAATCAAATGCATTTGGGCAAAAATGAGGATAATCTGTGCTAGCATGCAGGTTGAAAAAACTAATGAAATGTGGTTTGAAAATACAAAAACTTCCAATAATGCAACCTTGAATTGCCACAAATTTATTTTGGAGGCCCAATCATGCATGCCAATTCCAGTGGTATAGTCAAATCTCTTGAAAGCATCAAAAATTTAATATTAATTGCATGTTTAGCCTAAAACTAGAGAATGACTTGCCCGCCACCCAAACCGACCACTGTACTCAATGGGTTAAGTTGATGTAACAAAAAAGTCTGAAGATTTTGTCACATTTCATGATACTTATATTTTTGAAAATCACATTAAGCATCTTTTCCTTACCCGCCCCTTAAATCAACCACGGACCTTAATGGGTTAAGTTGATGTAACAAAAATCTATAAAGATTTTCACATTCCATAATACATATATTTTTTGAAAATCACACCAAACATCTGGGTTTTTTTATTCAAACCCCAAAATTTTGAGGAAATCATATATTATAACACATCAATTTTTTTGTTCCTTTAGTCACATTTCATGATACATATTTTTTTTGAAAATCACACTAAACATTTTTTTTTTAATAAAAAACCCCAAAATGTTGAAGAAGTCATACATCATAACACATCTATGTTTTGTTCCAAACCTTCAAACATTAGAACAATCAAATGTGACAAATTAAAAAAAACAACTAAAAAGACCACAAATTTTTGAGATTAAAAAGCAAACAATTTGAATGCATAGACAATAGGCAACAGAACTATTGGCTTCAATGTCAAGGAATATTGCCTACATTCTATTAGTTCAAGTAGAAACTAGCCTCTATATCTCTAGATTTAGAGACTTAGAGTATTAGTAAACCATCATCCACAATTTTAGAATACCTCTAATTCTAAAAACCATGTCACAATTCAAATAGACATGAATAAAATAAAATTTTCTCATTGCAATGTTAGACCCCAACAAGCTAACATTGCTATAAACGCATATCTAATGTTTTAACAATCAACCAATACTTTCTACACTATTTCACACTGTATAAATATCTACCTCAATTTATACCTCTGTTGTACATCAAATAATTGACATTTCACACTGTATAAATATCTACCTCAATTTATTCAATAATTGACATTTCATACTGTATACCTCTATTGTTGGTGTATACCTATGTTGTACATCAACAATTATCTACCTCAATTTATACCTCTGTTATACATCAACAGTGACTAAAGCCTCCATACCTCTGTTGTACATCAACAGTGATTGAAGTCTCCAGGGATGTACATCATGTTTCAAACATCTATAGTTTACCTCATTTGGTCCCCTTAATTGTTTGGTCCCCTTAATACCCCTAATTAAGTGTACAATATTAAACCATTGAATCTTATACCTAGCGGACAACAAAAAATACTATTAAAAATAAATACTTGGGTATTTAAAATATTATATATATAAGTATAATTAATCGTATGGAAAAAATGAATCCTTCAATTACAAGGGATTTGCTAAATTGCATAAGCGAACTTTAATTAATTATTCAACAAAGAATGTTGAACCTAACAACTAGATACAAGTTTGTCCCCTCACACACAATAATAAAATCAATCAAATATTCTACTCTATTATACAACTAAATAATATAGTTGTCTATCATTGTACAATATAGAATTACCTATTTCCCATACACCTTGATTGGTTGGATACCCAAAACTCATATGTGAGAGATGTCCTTGCTAACCATAGACATTCCAAATCCAAGTATTACTGCTGAACAGGTAATCTATGTCAAGATCAACAATGTAGTAAAGAATAAGAGCTGCGAAAAGACACGGCACCATAGTAAAAAAAGCTGTAGCCGAGCAATTCGTTTCCTTGAGAGACTCTTCATAGGCTGCTCACAATCATCACATGAAAATGAGCTGTCAAATGCAAAAAGAAACCATTGAAGAAATGGGAGGAATTTTCTAAGCAAGGGGTGTAATTATTTTACATTAGATATGCCCGAAATAATCAACAGCTTAGTACAACTGAAAAAAACAAGGTGAGACCGACTGCCGAATAAGTATGGAGCATGTTTACTCTTTCAAGGCTTTTCAACGCAGGTTGAAGACTTGGGCTCACCATAATCTCTCCATTACATTTTGAGGTCTATTTCTTTATCTCTTCTATATATTTATTAGAATTGAGGACATGGAAGGCGTCGTTCACTGCGATCATGCAACGAGGACTGAGCGAAACTCTGAGTTTTAAATCCGAAACTGCAAGTGAAGAAGATATTGATTCATACCTTGCATTCAGGGTGGGTGTAAGCTTTTCTTCATCAGGCTTCCAGAGCCTCATAGCGTCAGTTAGGACAGGAGTACTATAAAAGATCCGGTGCCTGTTTCTAAGACCCTTCATCTGTTTCTATGACTATTTTGTCCTGGTTGGTTTCCTTCGTTTCGTTGGTTTCAACTTCCGACTTTTCGATACAAGCCCTCAAGTCATCGATCACCGATGAAGGAGTAGTCGATGCATTCCGCAGGGTCTGAACACGATCCATCATGAATTCTTCCAGAATAATTCCTGCACGGAGACAATGAGAAACGAAAAATTCTTCCAGAATAATTCCTGGTTCTCGTCTTTCTATCCTTTTGTTTCGTGCATTCCGTCACACTTTTGCGATGAAAGCAATCCCGGGTTTTCCACCGACTATTCGTCCTGTTTCTTCCGCAGACTGGGAGTAGAGAGAGAGAATGGTAAATCTGGCCGTGTGGAGGTGGCTTTGGTGTGGATCAGTTTGCATGTAGCTGGGGCGACTGGGGGTGCAGCTGCGGGTTTGGGGTACCCACCGCCGAGAGCCTCTGGGTGGGAGGCATGTTTTCTAGACTACATCCGCAGAGCTCGTGCACAGCCAACGTTAGAGAATACTGTGCCATTTGTGATTGACAGGCATGATCCTCGCGAGTGCTTTGCTACTCCGTCTACTACTCAGCGTCTGGTGCTGTTTGTTATTATTTAAGGTTTGCTGCTGGTGTTAAGACGAGAAGAAATGGCCTGAAGAGCGATCTGTTGATAGAACCATGATCGAGGTACTGGTGGTTCTTGCACGGCTTGGCGAACTGGGCTGCGTTACATCCTTCTTGAGGGTTCACTTTAGGTCTCTTTGATGCGGCTGATGCTTTCGAGGACAGTCTGTCATTGCATCCCTCCCTTCCCTTCCTCACGCTTTGGCTGGATGAAGCACCTGGCACACAGCGCAGACGACCTGTTTCAAGAGCGTCACTTGGTTCACAGCCACATGGTTGCAAGCACTTTGAATTTGGTAGAGGCGATTGAAGGTTGGTGACGACGGTTTGTAAGTTGGGAAGTACGTGGGTGAGGTCTTTGGATTGCCGAGCAGGGAGTAGGGTCGTTCACTTGGGGTTTGGTGGACCGTCGCTAACACGGTTGCAGGTCTCGACCTCTTCTGATCACCGCAACTTCTGTTTTGTGTGTGAGATTTGACATTGAAGTTGCATCGGGTCGAGACCAGCATGAGGAAGTTGTTCGCTTTCCTGTTGTGGCTGTTTAGCTTTTGGACTTGGCAAGATTTCTTCCTTCGTTGGCTTCGGAATCCTGCCACTTCTCTTGCCAGCGACAAGCCTCTGGAGCATTTGCCTTCCCAGGGAGGGCAAGAGGAGTCGGAGTTCGCACGCTTCCTCTCTTCCTTACCCGAAGATGGACGCGGGTGCCACTATATGACTTTTCGTGGAGGCTCAGAAGTCAAAATTTACTTTGGACGCTTTGATTTTACATTCCACCATGGCACAGTCTTGGAAGCTGGTTATCGTGAGTTTTTGGAGGCGGTTGCTTCATCCAAAATTGTATTCCATGAAAAAGTGTACATCTATCTTACGGGGGACGATTCTTGCAAACACGTGGAAGCAATGGCTGACGCACTCCGCCAATCTGACAATAGATTCAAAAAACTCAGTTTCGAATGTTATTATGGCTGCGTGGTCAGATTTGCCAAGTGTGTCTCGAGTGTTCTCCTCGGGAACAATGCTATTCAAGATCTCCACCTCGAATGTCGGAATGTAAAGGATAAGATGGACAAGGAGGTGGTTGCACAGTTTGTGGCCATTGTTGGTATGTCTCACAATCTCCAAGTTCTCAAGTCATTTGACTTCGACGCCAAGAAGTTGTATGGAGAGGGAATGGAGCAACTCATGAAGCTCTTCCAAGGCCCTTCCAATGTACTTGAAGAATTGCAACTTTGGTCTCTAACATCAGATGCTCAGTTTGAGCACATCAGTGAGATGCTTGCTACAAACACATCCCTCAAATCACTTAAACTCTTTCTTGGTACATCTGTAAGGCGAAAACCCTTGACATGTGGATATAGTAGCATAGCAGTTGCATTGGAATCCAACCAATCTCTTGAATCCTTATCTTGTCAAATTTCTAATAGCATGGAGTTGAAAGTGTTGTTGGATCCACTAATGCCCAAGAGCAGTAATCTTCAACGCAACACCACCCTCACCAAGCTTCTGTTATGGTATTCAACTGGAGGGCAAGAAGGGATTGAAATCTTAGTTGACTTGATTCGCACCAACACATCCTTACTTGAATTGGAGTTCTGTAAAGCGGATAATTTATCTTCGCAAGACACAAACGGGATTGAGAATGTTTTGGCTATTTTGGAAGCCTTGAAGACCAACAAATCTTTAAAAACAATCAGTTTCTATGGGTGTGAAGCGGTTGGTGGTTACAAAGTGCTTGGAGCAATGATGGACTTGCTTTTGGAGAATCACAGCATTGAATACATTGATTTGTTTGGCACGGGTTTGGAGAAGACAGGAGATTGGGACTATGTGTATTCTGCATTATCAAAGAGGAGGAAAATGAAGTTGTGGAGTATTGTGCAAAACATGGCAATTGTCAATCCAACATCTGGAAGAGTATTTCTATGTGGAGAACCATATGCCGGTAAGCTATATGTACTTATGTTTTGCAAATAGATATTATTCTATAAATCTTGTCAATTAAATTTTAGTTGAAAGTGAATATTCAAAATATAGAGAATATATATGTGTGTATATTCCAAAATCTTTAATAATCCAAAAGTTCTTAAACTTAATGTAGATGAATTATAAAACATGTCTTTTATTAAAAACTAAAGAATCCATCAGAAGCAGTTATTGTCTCCATTAGTCACATAAATTAAAATGTAATGTATAATCAAATTAGAAATCGTATTTATTGAAAATTGAATACCAACTCCAAAGTGTTCTACTTTGACAATATATTACAAATACAACATAATTTTTCATACAACTAGTATATTTAGTAAACTCAAAACAATCTCATAAATACTCTGAAAAACATCTTTACGAATTCTTCATTGCAAAACATTGAATTCTCTAGATTATTGTCGACTCTCCATGTTTTTTCATTCTAAAATTTAATTAGGATTGAAAGAACTTCAATTTTTAAGACACCTATTTTAGATATTCAAAAGAGATACAAAATATGAAACAAAGATTTTGTGTCTTAAAATTGATTCTAGTGATGAGCAACAACCATTAACGCCTTAAGGTCATCCTATCCTCAATTTGGATGGCCCCTTCATCAAGTAGGCTAATAACTTTCAAAGTATATACTTTCACTTAGAAATTGAGGCCTAAGCATTCTTCTTTGTCCTCCACTTCAAAGCTTTGAAAGAATCAAAACATTCAATGAGTCATTTCAACTCAACGTGCCATGCGTTAGAATCCAAATAAGACAATTTATGTATTTAATGTATTTGTATTTCCTTGACTAATCATAATTTTCAAGTTTAATTTGGAAAGTATTGTATTTTGTAGTAACCTTTGTTCGCAACCAATACAACTATCTATTCTAATATGCGTTTTAGTTGATGTAGATTCAAATTATTTGCAATGTTTTATTTTTTTTTGAAATCGTTACAAAAATTAAATTCCTACAAAGAAAACATCATTCCACACATGAAAATTATTCAAACTTAACCAATCAACTATATTAAAGCTAGATTTTGCTTCACCAATCCCCATTGGTTTTGCCACCAGATCATTGGACAATTCCTTCACCAATGTGCAATCGCGGATTGTGAATTGGAGATGGTGTCGGCCAATGGGATCTTATCCATGGAGCACATGAAGCGTTTGATATTGAATCTTGTGGAAGGTCAAGGAGACATGGAGAAGCAATTTGATGACATCTTGGACATGATGATCAAACTACACATATGCTATAAGCAAGATGCTAGTGGCATCATGATTCCATCAACTTTGCAAGAGAAACACAAAAGTTTGAGTTGGTCCCTCAATGATGAACCCACAAGCTTGAAGTATGTTGGGAGAAGATTGGCTTGCAAAGATGGAATTCAAACCATGTTGACTCCTGGATTTTTTACACGCCTCCAGGCAATGCTTATGAGTCACCTAAGTTGAGTAGAAGTTTCATGTACTTCCATGTTTTTATTTGATTTACAAAATTTAGTCATTGCAATTGAACAAATTCTATTTGACAATAATCTAAGCACCATATGACAAGAATTCTGTTTGAATCATATATTTCTATAAATTGGAATAGTTACTCACGACCACAATCATTAATAAAACTAAATCTTCATTTGCATGACAGTAAGATGAACCACCTTCATTCTTTCATATTATTTTTTTAAGATGTGACAATCAATAAAATATGAATCAAAGGATTCGGATTCTACAATCGATTTCATCCCATTCAAAATTGGTATGTGCTTCATTAGTTGATATGTTGTGTAGGTTTCTTTCTTCGAGAAGCTCCAAAGCAAGAATGCCCAAGATACTTATGAGGTGTTTCGAGATATTATCAAGTTCATAAGTGGTGGCATTGAAGTCATTCTTCAATTCCATCATGGGGACATTGACATCCTTCTACGATCCCATCAATGTCAAGACAAAATGTTGGAATTCCTTGAAAGTGGAATTGTCATGCACATCAAACTTCTCCAAGAAGATCCCACATTGGGTTGTGTCGGAGTTCGCCTCATGGAGTACATTTTGCGCCCTACGTGTGTGCAAAGGTTGATTCATGCTAAAGACCGCAATGACCAATGCGTTCAAGCGCAAGACTTAGAAGTGGAGGTTATAAAGTTTGGTATAGGTGCTACACACAATTGGAAGTCATGTAAAGAGGTGGGCACTGGCTACGACAAGGTGAGTACCTTATTGGGAAGCTTGGCATGGAAAAGTCTTCTAGAGAGGCAATCACGTGACCTCCAAGATTTTCACAACAAACTCCACTCTTTGGGAACTATGACCCAAAATGATCAATCCGACTTCAACATTGATAAGGGCCGTTTATCGACCCATTCCCTTTGGCAAATGCCTCGGAGACTTGTATACGGGCCTTCGGATAAGAAGTTTGACGACTTGAGAAGGGAACATCGTGAGCATCACAAAGAGACAATGTTCAAAATGGAGGAACATCAGAAAGAGACAATGTCCAAATTGGACCATGTGGTGCATTTGATACAAAATCTAGAGCATGGCATTCAAAACATGCAAGGAGAAATATTGCTTGAGGTGTGTTCCAAGATTGATGGTTTGATGGCATTCTCCGTGGAGATGCAAAAGTCACAAATTCCCAAATTGGCCTATCTTAGTGAGTTTGGGAAAACAAAGCTTTTGACACGATTGGTGCCTAACCTTGATAGAATCCAACTTCACCTCATGTGTGAGAGTATCCACGGATTCCATGAGGTTGCAAATCAAAAAGGTTGTATGGTCTATTTTGGATCAGAGCACACTAAGAGGTTTCTTGTGATGGTAGCTTGGGGATTGAAGATTGCGACCATATTGACCAAGATTGGTGCCCATGTTGCTTGTGGGATGGGTGCAATGGTCCCTGATTTTAGTGATGGAGGCACCTTTGCAGCATTGATTCTTGACACGCCTGGTCTTTTGGATTGTCGACTTCCTATTGCAACTTTGGAATCTTTGCCAAGTGATGTCAAGAAACATTCAAGGATCTCAATGGACGACCAATCGGAAGCCCAACGGTGGTTTCAAGATTTTTTGGAGCCCAAGTGTCAGAATAAGAGAGACTTCTATGAAAAGTTTGGATTGACGAAGGTTTTTTACAAGGAAGGAAGAGGATCTATAGCTTGGATTTGTGATAAATGCATTTCAAAGCATCACAATAAAATTGGTGTATTGAAATAGAGGAGGGCTATCAATTGGAAGTTAAGATTGCGTGTTTACCTTTTCATGCCTCCTTAATGTCGGCCCAAAGACACAAGTGTCTTTTTGTGTTTTTCAAAATGATAGTAGCAAAAATTTTAAATTTTGTGTACACTTAAAGGAGTTGGAATTTCAAAGGTCAGGTTGGTGAAGTCAAATCCCTACACTCTATGTACTAACCTTTGAAGTTTAAGATGCTTTTGTGTTTTGAGACCTAAAACTCTTTTAATACGTGCATTCAAAGCTAGGTTATAATCTCCATCTATATTTATTTTGTAACAAATCCCGCCATGGGATCTACTTTCAAGTACATCAYTCCACAATTTGAGAGTAGAATTCCTCCACCAACTTCAAATTCAATTTGCTTAAACTTTAAAAGTTTCTTTATCTTGCCTTTTTGAAAAGTGAAGTTTTGTCTTTTACTAGTTTTAGGAAACACACACGTATGCCTAGAACTTGTGCAATAATTAGCCAATAGAATAGTTTGTGATTACAATTTTTTTAAATCAACGAAAAAGAATTTCATATTTATTTTTAAAAAATCTTGAAGTGGAAGGTGGTACCAATCATGTCCTTTTGGATGCACTTCCAATGAAAGAAATTTCAAGTTCTAGTTATGAACTAGTGAAAAGTTAGAACTTTATTTGGAAGCAAACTTGCATTGAAGATGATCGAAATGCTTCCACTTCCATATTTTAAGTACTGAACAAAAGGCTTTTCGCTAATGCTTCATCCAAATATGTTCTCATTTATTTAAAGCAATGCATGAAAAGATAACCTTTCTGTATGACTATTTTAATGAAAGCAAGATATTTTTCGACAAAAAATTGAAAAAAGGATTCAAGTGCGGTAGGGTAAAATTTTATCAAAAGAATGGAAGCTTAGGCTCTCCACTTATTGCATATTATTTAATCCTCCATCCTAACTATCAAGTCATTATTTTTAATACAAAGTGAAATTTTAAAGTTTTTATACTGATTGTTAGGTATCAATCCACTTTGTTGCAGCAATACTTGGGAGATCAAGAGTTTGACAAATTGGCAGTGCTCTCAAGGTTGTTTGTGCAGCAATCATGAAACGTTAGCTTCTGTTGTGTGTATTGTACATTATCTCAGGTGCATACTAAAATTTTGGGTTTGGATACGCCATTAGGAAAATTTTCAGCTCTTGAAGAGACTACAAGTTTTGCACCCTCCGCTGCAATTACAGAAAAAAATAAAAATAAAAAATTACTTTTTAGTTTAAAAAATTTGGAATCTGACGTGGCACTATTGGTGCCACATCAGATTGACTACTTTTAAAATTATTAAAATATTAAAAAAATATATTAAAAAAAACAATTTGGCTTGCAATCTCCGAATGGAGATTTTCCTCTAAGTTAATTTATGCCACATTTTTTGTAACCCAATAAAACTCTTTGTCACTACACTAGTCTTTTTTAGTGCATCCTCAACCGCATCAATGTCATCGGGAACGTGAAATCCGTTCCAAAATGATGTAGTGAGAGAGCTCTCATTACCTCTCCCCTTCTTTAAGAAGTGCCGCATGGCAATCCATGCAAAAAACCTCAAAAATTGCCCAAGAGAATGCCTTATCCAATTCTTTTGACATCATCAATTAGTCTAGCTCAAGCATTGAAAAAGAAACTAGTAACAATTTATCAACATTTCTTTTTCATAGTTTATATTTCTATGTGAATGGAAAGATTTGACTCATTCCATTTGGGTCCATGATGTGAGCATCTTGCTTTGCAAACAAACAATCATAGCATTTATGGAAAAAAAAAAGTCATGTTGGATTTGTTTAGAACTTCGTTTTTACAATTTTGAAAAAAAAGTTTTCTAAGGTTTAATTTATTTGTTGAAACAATGTCTTTGGGTTTCAATTTCATCATAGAGCTATTATATACAATTCAATTGTCTCTACTATGGTTTATTTGTATATAGAAAGGTTTGGATAAATCTACAATTATGATTAGTGAGAGGAAAGTTGTGAGGGATTTTAGTTTTCAAGTAGTAATGGAATCTTTTCTCAAAAATTAAGTTGAGACTTCATTTATTAACTCCATTTTCAATACTTTTGAAACATATGAAAAAATTAAGATTCCAATTTCTTATAACAAAATTATGACCATTGGAAATTTGGAATTGAATTTTTTCTAATCTATATACTAGTAGAAAATTCAGAAATTTTAACAGAATTTTGTTGATTTGTTCACGTTGTATCGGTCACTGTTTTGTTGATTTCAACAAAAATCTGTTAAAACTAACAGATTTTTGTTGAAATCAACAGAACAGTGACCGATACAACGCAACCAAATCAACAGAATTCTGTTAAAATTTCTGAATTTTCTACTAGTGTATGTATTTAAACTATTTCCGATTATCTCCATATTCATTATATTGAGACTTTTAACAGATTTTGAGACAAAATTCTAGTTATTGGAGAATTCATTTAAAAAAATAGTAATTGAAACCAAAATTAAATAATGCTCAAATAGTGATCCTATAATGAAATTCTAAAAGTTGGTGTTGTTACCTATTTATAAAAAATACTAGTAAAAAAATAAAGCAATTTATCTTCGAATTAAGATAGAAAGGAGACTACAAAAAGTCTCATTACAACAAATATGGCATGAATTTAGTGTTTGCCAACATTTTGTATCTTTTTTTGTGTAGTTTAGTTTGCAAATATGAATATAAAGTCATTTTTGTTGAGTTTTCATTTTGTATCTATATTCAAAGCTTGTTTCTTCAAAATTATATCTTGCATTTCAAGTTTTTGGACATGCTCATTTTTCTATAAATTTTTTAATGATGAAATTTCATAATTTGGAAGAACTGAAAGAAATGTGTTTCTCCGCTTTGATGGCTAAGATCATGCAATCTATGTGGTCAAATTTTTCTCAAACACTTTGTGCACTTTCATGGTTGTTTAGTACAATTTTGTGCAGTTAAACTACAAGAAGTACCTTCCCCTTTCATTTTTTCCCAATGCACTAGAGAGTGGCAGTTTGGAGCACTTTTCTAGGATAATATAGTTATAAGGCTTTAGGAGTTAGCTAAATTATCTTAGACTAAAGTGTTATTCTGGTCAACCAATTACTATAAAAATAAATTTTCATCCTACTTTGTGACCTTGTCAATAAGAGAAATTAGTGTTTTCACTCAACTTTTTGTGACTGTTGTACAAGGTTTAGAATTGGTTTGTATAGGGATGAGAAATATTGGATTTTTTTTGCAAAGTTGAAGATCTTGTGTCTAGATTGTATTCAAACCTTAATTTTTTTTTGTAAGAGGCTGTAGATCTACACCCTCTTTCTTATTTGGTCACTGAATGTTCAGATTGTTCTTTTGTTGTTAAGGTTTTTGCAAGAATGTATTCTAGAATTTTACACCATTGATTAATGTACTTGATGGTCAACAAAAATGTACTTCTAAAACTAAACACCAAAAAACCAAATACCAACAAGTGAGAGTGTGCGGGTGGCTGGAGTCCTCTCATAACTACGCTTTCATTGCTAACTGGTGACTCGATCTCACTTGCGGGGGCCTTGGCCTTTGTTCCGCTCGATCTTTGGTTCATAAGCTAGGGTCCCTAACGTCCTTCTAGATGAGTTCAAAAGTGATGCAAAGTTTTAGCAACGATGCCCAGGTTTGCAATGTCCATCGTTCATGATATTGTCTCTCCGTAATTTTGTAGTTGCCAGCATTCGGAATTCGTGTTCAGTGTATGCCAATGGTCAATGGGATGTTAAGTCGTGCAACGTACACTAGTCTTAGGATGCGTTCAGATAGCGCGCGTGTGAGCTAGGATGCCAGTCGCATTGCAAGCAAACTGTGCCATTCTTTATGCTCTGTAGAGAAGGTGATTAATCTACAAGAAGAGGAATTAATGCAGAAACCTCTAAAGAGTAGAATATGTTGACAAGGCTTGATTAACTTAATTAGTGGATCATGCTTGGTCTTTTCCAACTTCATCCTCTTTACCTCTTGCAATTCCGTTTCATTTGTGTAAAAAAAAAAAAAAAACTTCGTCCTCTTTGCCTGCTCGATCTGCACTTGAATTTTGGTATGGATCAAAATGGATGTAGCAGGGTAAATCTAGCTTTGGCGACGTTTTCAAGGTTTTCCTTTGCCATCACCATGAGTGGCTGAAGCCCTACTTACTTAAGCCCTATGAAGAATCTATGGATGCTTAACCCTTGAATGCTCAGAGCCTTTTTTGAGCGTCTAAGAATTTGCTTTGTATAGAACAAAAAGACAACATTTTGATAAGTTGTATCAATTTGTTCTGAATTGCAACCATACAAGTTCAAACTAGACATGTTAGAGATCACATAGGAAAAAAAACACAACAATATCATTTATGGATTGGAAAATTGTAATATTTGAACATGAGGGTGTGAAAACTGTACCAACTAATTTGAAGTCTTTCAATCCTCTTTTAACATGTTACCAGAAAATCCAAACCTGAGACGTGTTCCTTTGAGGCCTAAACCCTAGCAGCATAAAATGTAAATGATTTAAAGCGCCGAATATTAGTGAGATCAACTAAAAGGTTCTGTCTAAAACCCTGATACCCTAAACAAAATGGCACGCACGATTCATGGAGCACAATTCATTAAGAGCATTCCCATGAGGGAGTTCTCTTTCCCTAAACTCGGGACCTCAATCTAGTCAACCTTGACTTTATAGGGATGAGACCTCACGAGTTCTCTACATGAGCTCGGATATAGGGAATTGGGCCCAACTTTTATCGAGTTCTCTACAATTTGGGGTAGAGAGTTTGCTTTCAGACTGGTGCGTGCAAGCTTCTGTATCCCATCCCCATTTGAGGTCCTCTCCCTAAATTTTTAGGGATAGGGAACTCACCTGGTGGGGTTGCACGAAAGTTGACCTCAAGATGTCTTCAGCGGCGTCGGCATCGAGGCGCTCCTCCTCTTCTGTTCCATCGAGCCCTGCAAAGAAAAAAATGCTGCCTGCGGATTAGCGTGACAAGAAAAGTGTGAAAAAACAGACTAGGGTCTTCTTCTTCACAGCAATTGATGAAACATGGTGTGAAATTATTTGAACTAATTCCATCGATGATGTTTATAGCAGAGAGGGTTGATTATCTGGGTTGAAATATGAAACTCCTGTGGAGCGTCGCTTCAAAATTAGCTAGCCGTTCGGCGTTGGAATTAGGGTTTCAGCAGCGATCGAGCAATTCAGATCTTGTTCAACCTTGCTGACATCGGTGCGTCCTCGACTGCGGGACCTTCGGGGTCGTAATACAAAAATACTCAGCTCTCGTAAGTACAGAGGATATAGATTAGGAGCTTTAATAAATAACATGGATCGATTCAGCTCTTTATTGCTGCTCAATTGCAGTGGCTCTATTGGTGCTCGCCTTCCAAAGAATGCAGCAGCCACGAGGAGTATGGTGGCAGACACCCGCTCCATTGTGGTACAGAACATCCGCATCTGTGGACACGCATTGCCGAACGGCGACTCTCACTAGTTCCACGTAGGCTGTAAAAAATGAAAATGATGCAGGGTTTCAGCAACAATGCCGAGGTTCGCAATCTTCATTGTTCCTTGCCTCTTTGGAATTTTGTGGCTGCCAGCATTCTGAATTTGTGTTTAGTGCATGCCTGTTGTAGTCTCTTACGTCGTTCAACCCTAGACTTACGATGTGTTCAGATAGAGTAGGAGGATGCCAGTCGCATTGCAAGCAAACTGTGGCGTCTTTCAGCTCTAACAAGCAGAAGGTGTTTAACCCTAGACCGCCCAAGGGGACAGATTCCGGCCACTCACAATTAAAAAAATCCTCAGCCGCGCTCACAGTGAATCAGAATCGCGTGGATAAAATTAGGGGTAGGATGACAATTGAATGTGGAAGGTGATCGTGGCCTTGCTGGAGCCACCACGGCGTGGCAATGTGCAGAATGGAGGTTGGATTGGGTAACAGTAGAATGCAGGACTTGGCAGTTTGCCTTCAATGTCCCAGGTATGACCAGGACAAGCTGGTGAGAGACAGTTGGCCTTGTGTCTAGTTTACGAGGCAGGCTCCGATCGAAAGAGCCGTTTCATCGTGAGGAAGGAGCTTTCATGATCGGTATAGCAAGGGCGACAATGACCATCGAATTCCGCCGGGCAATTTCAGAGTTGCATGAGTTAGTCAGTTTGTATGGGATCCTTTGCATTGAATTTTGCCGATTGTTGTCTCTGTTTAGTCGGACTTTGCCTGGAGACGGTAAGAATTTTGTGGATTATTGTCTCGGTTTGCTCATTATGCCCAAGGGGATGGTATGAAAATTGTAAGTGTTCAAGGGGCCTTGCTTCCCTTTAGTACCTTGGTGATTGGGAGCGCGAGAACTTGCTAGCGCAGCAACCCTTACTTGCATCGAGGTTGCACTTAGGGTAAACTGGCACTAGCCTGTGGCAGTCACGAGAAGCATCCAGTTCGATCCAGTCACCCGTCCACAGCTCTCTGGACATACTCGACTTTCAGGTCTTCCCGTTTGGTCGCTTTAAATTTTTTCACCCCAATTTGTCCACCACCTTATTGCTTGTATGGTCTCGCAGAATTCCTTAGACCCTTGTTTCGTACTGAGGCTTGTGTTGTCCACAATTGAGCGAGATTGTTTTACAACACCAAAAAAACAACGTTTCCACAACCACTTCGGCCTTCATCAACTGCTTCAATCAACGAATCTGACAGCTCGATTCCGAACCTTCCCGCGGATCTCACAACGCCTTTGACCTCATGTCCAAGATTGGCGGTGGATTGGCACAATTCCACCCAGATCGCACTTACGGTCCAATTCCTTACTCTCTTGCACAAAAGCAAACCCTTGACACCAACGAGGGCTGGGCGGTCTAGGGTTAACCCCTAAAGTCCCATTGTCCCCTGCGCGGATAATTTGGATTTCGGGCAGGTTCTTGTGACCTTGATTTTTTATGAAACTTTCTCATAAGATAGAAATATTGATTAGCTTTGTGGGAATATTATTTTTATTTCAATTGGTGCCCGGGAGCAAAAGTTATACCACAAAAACCCTAGAATTGAACTCGGCGGGCAACAAATTTCTTTTTGCCAAAATTCAAAAAAAAAAATTTAATTTTTTTTTCTGAAATAATATATATATTTTTGTCTAGATGTGATACTTTGATTCATTCTATTTGGACTAGAAGTGAGAAAGTTATGGACAAATCTTGTTTTTTGGGCAATCTAAGCATCTTTTTGAACAAAAACTTGTAGGATTCACTTCAGTATGCAATTTTCACAATTTTTCAAATACAATTGCTAGACAAGGTGAAGTTCACTTTTGAGAACAATCTCACCATTGGGATTATTGTGTTTCAATCTCATCTCAGAGCTATTAACTACTTAGTTTTTCTTTCAATCTTAGACCTACTTCTACTTAACAATTATTTAAGATTGAAAATCAATTGTGTGTGTTTTTTGAAATTTTTTTTCTATATTTTCAACTCAATTCTTTCAACATAAAAAATTTTAAATTCAAAGTCTGTAGTGCAAATGTTTTTGACAAATGCCGGTCAAAGTCATTTGAAATTGCAAACCAGTGTTCAAAAAAGCTTTTGTTTTCAACTTTGAATGCTAATATCTTCTAATCAATACGGCCAATCTTCATGGAATTTTTACCACATGATCTAAGACAAGTGAAGTACAAGATCTTACAGTTAGATTTTAGGAAAATTTCTTTTTTTGATTTCATGGATGAATGGAACAAAAATGACAGCTTTAAGTGGCTTTTGAGAGGAAAATGGCCTTGGGACTTTAGGGGTTAAATTACACAATAAGAAATTAATGCCAAAAAACATTGAAGAGTTAATTATGACAAGGCTACATTAGAGGAGCAAGCCATAACCGGTTGCAACCCAAGTAGACTAGCCCATTTTCGTCACTTTCTTTTTGCCCCATTTCCACCTAAAATCCCCTCCCCCAATTATCTTCATTTTATGACAAAGTCTTAGAATTCTATGACAAAATCAAAGATTCCATGACAAGATGGGGTAAGGTTGATCACCTATTTCCATTCACTTAAGCAATTCGACCTATTTGCAACAAGCGGAAAGTTCAGGAAAAAAAATTCCAATGTGGAGAAATAGATTTCAGATGGATTTCATAGTTTTAAAAAAAAAATTCCCTCAAAATCAAAATGATCATGAATTTTTTTTGTGAAGATTCCATTTCCCCCATTTCCGATAATTAGGCAAACCTATTTTTGATCATAGGATGGTCACAAAATCGATACAAGGCTTTCAATGTGTACATTGTGATCATTGTATGGTTTCAATGTACACTTCCTGGACATTGTTTTTGCTTTTGTGGGGCCAGCAAAACGTGAGTTATCACCTACACTTGAGCTGATCGAAAATAGAGCACCCTATAGAAATGGAAATGGGCTGTTGGTTGGAAATGGGGTACCTCCTTGAACATGTCACTACATTAACAAAGAACATCTATTACTTGATTGGGTGGTTATAGGTTGTTGATGGGTTGTCTATGACCTTAGTCTTAGAACGATTTGTAATTTGAGAGCTATCCACTTCAAAAATTCACATAAATTACAATTTTGATCGGAAAATTATAATTCCACTTGGGCTTGATTTGTGAAACAAGCGCACACCTCTAGAAAAACATGTGCCCTATTTGAAATTAACCCCAAGATAATCAGATTGCAAATCCGGGTGGTAATAGACTTGTCTACCTTACCTCACGGGGACGGGAAAGTCAGGATTCATTTGAACAGCAGTGTGCCCGTGTCTGCACTTGGTCCACTTGTACTGAAGCTTGTCTGCAAATTCGGTCCACTTGGGACCCTCCATTTGGATTGTCTGTGCTCCTCGGCTTCAACAAATTCATTTATTTATTTATTTGCAGCAAATTGAACGATCGACAGTGAACGCGTCTGTTCCACGCGGTTACGTTACCAAGGGAGGGGCCCACTGCCGCTGGCAATCAGTGCCACCTGGCGTCTACTGGCATGTCAATTAGTGTATTAGCAAGATGGCATAAGTTAGGACTCCTCTACGCTAAATAGGGATTTTAGGTTGCCCCTCACTAATTTCTCCACATTCCACACTATATAAATATTTATTGTTATTGTACAAGAATGCACTACTTTTGAATTTGTTAGTGGTGTGGTTGGGTTTCATGAATCTCCATGTGTACAAATGGAAATATTTGTCAAATATTTGTTGACTTTGATAGCTTGTAGAGTAACTTTCTTGGGGTAAGGCAACCTAATTGTAAAGACAACCTAATTTCACTATTTAGTGTAAATTACATAAACCACTCCCAGGAAATCGTCCATTCATTTCTTGGGAGGGTTTTGTTGCGCAATCAGCCGTAATGCCCGATTACTCGGGCAAACCTGTGTAATTGAGGATTACGAATTCTTCATCTTATTTTGTTTTTTCATCCAGCGCGTTTCATCCAACTTCATTTTCCCTACTCGTGATTTACGTTGGGCAATGTCCCTCGTCGTCAGGTATTTCGCAATATAAAGGGCCTCCTCGTCGGGCTCCACCGTCCTCGTTGGCCTTTTATAACGCGAAATGCCCTCCTCCTTGGGCATTGTCCTATACATAAACGCCCGGTTTACATTTTGGGTTGGATTGAAGGCTATCTATAACTCTCCAAATTTGAACCAGTAGGATCACTCAATTTCTCCAAATCTGGCCCTTCCGTTGGATTGAAGAAATCTCTACCAACCAATGCAAAGTCTTTTTTTATTTTATTATTTACATGCTTATAATCATTACATATGAGCTCAAGAACTTTCTCCCATTTAGATTGCTAAATTTTTAGGAGTCACAGAATATAAATCTATCAACTAGCCATTAGTTGACAAAGCGAACGAAAAGTGTTTATTTTTGGTACTCAGTGCATACAATGCTTTGTACAATTGGTCTCAACATGAGATGTTAACTTAGTCTCAGCATGAAATCTTTTAATTTAAATTACTTTAGTTTTATAAATTAAATTAATCATCATAATTGAAAAATATTTTTAGTAGAAATTGATACTATTAGTATAACCTCATATAAAAACTTTATAGTTTTACCATATATATTTTTATTGGTATAGAATTAAAGACCATTTAATTACCAAAGCAGATTTTGGCTTCTCAGTTGATCAATATTTTCATATAATTTAGCTCCTCAGTTAATTTTTTAGTTAGATAGCTTTTCAGTTAATTTTTTCAATTAATAGTTAGTACATCAACCAAACTTGTTCTAACAATAGGTTGAATTGCTTTGTTTTGTTGAGGACATAACCAACATGCAAAGAAAATAATGTTTATTTCTGCTCTATTGCACACAATTTTACATACAATTGTTCTTAACATGAGTTGTTCATTTAATATATGTTTAACCCCTAAACGACCATTGGTCCCTTTGTGGGACAAGGTCGATTTTGGGCATGTACCTACGGTCTCAATTTTTGTCTTCATTTTTTGAAATATTTTTTGATGAGAGAAAAACTAATAAACTTTATGGGAATGTAACTTTTTTCTCAATTGGTGCCTGGGAACAAAAGTTATGCCCAAAACAAGTCAACACAGGGGAGAGGGGGATGGGGGAGAGAGGGGGCAGCAAAAAAAAGTTTCAAAAGTTTGAATTTTTTTTTTGAATTTTTTTTTGTCATATTTATATTTTTGTCTAAATGGAAAGCATTGATTCATTCTAATTGAATTTGTTATGAGAAAGTTATGGAAAATCTTGTTTTTCGGGGAATTGGAGCATCTTTTTGAAAAAATAACTTATAGGAGTCATTTACGAATGCGATTTTTACAATATTAAGAAAAAAATGTTCCACATGGTTTATTTTGTTTGCTAGAACAATCTCACCATTGGGATTAGTGCATTTTAATTCCGCCTTAGAGATATTAATAATTTAGATTTTCCTTCTATCTTGTATCTACTCCTATTTAACAATTTTTTAAAGAATAAAAATCAAGTTTTTTTTGAATTTTTTTCCCCCTTTAAATTCTCAATTAAATTTACCACCATAAAGATTTAAAGCTCAAAACTCTATAGTGCAAAAAATAAAAGTTAAGAAGGTTCCAAGTCAAAAAATCTAGTCCCGCAATGTGTTGCAAAACTTTTTTTTTTCATTTTAAACGCAGATATCTGGCAATCTATGCGGTCAAATATTCTGAAATTTTTTCCACACATCCTCATACTAGTTAGGTGTAAGATCCTGTAGTTAGATTTGCAAAAAAAAATATTTCTATTTCTATTACTCTTTGCTATAGAAACGGCAATTTTGAGTGTTTTTTTACAAAAAAAGGGCCTTGGTCCTTTCGGGATGAATTGGTTGTGAATTAAATTTTTGGTACATTTCTTATTCTGCAACATTGTACAAATGCAAATCTCTAAATTGACGTCATTATTGAAGTTGTGCCACAGACTTTGATATTTGTGAGATGATCAAACTTTTTAAAAATAAAAAACAAAAAATAATTAAAAAATAAAAAACAAAGTTAAATAAATAAAATACTTTATGTAAATCGAAAACAAAGGAAGATAAATACAAACATGCATGGTTTTATATTCTTTTAATTGAGAATTGCAAAAATCCAAGAGTACATGAATTGAAAATTGGACCTTATTTAAATTCAAACCAGGGACTTCACAATCTGGGGCCGGATGAAAAAACTAGGGCTGAAATGAGGGCCACATTGCCGGCCAGCCTTCCATCCTGCCGGCCTTCCACCCTGGCGGCCTGCCGGCCTAATGTAAAGCCGGCCCTAGTGTCCCTCTCTCAGTCGTTCACCATTAGCTCCCTCTGGATTTGCGTTTGCTGTCCGGCACAATTGGTGCGACCAGAGTGAGGCAGGAGGGACAGGAGTCTTGTACCGACGACAGACTGGGAGCGGAGCAAGAGTGCTGAATCTCTGGAAAAGGCTGGTCACACGGAACCCTTCCTGGCGTTTCAGGTTAGGTCTTGGGTTTTTGAACGAGTGCCCACTTTGACTTGGTGTGGTGCAGAATTCTATCACTAAGTGATCGTCTTCTGTGGTAATTGATGTTTTGTTTTGTGTTTCATTTGGGTCACTCTGGAGGCGGAGAGTGTGAGAGGTCATGGCCAGAGTTCTGTCGTTCAGGGTTTGTTTACTGACAGTTTGTCCTGTTTTTCAGCTGCTGGTTGGGAGGTGAGCAAGAATGGTGAATCTCGACCTGCGGAGATTTGGTTTTGGGGTGGAGGAGCTTGCTGACTAGGGCCACGACAGGGCACGGAACCCGGCCTATTGGCGTTTTCAGGTGAGCTCTTGTGATCCAATGATTGTCGGCGTCGATTTATTCTATGCTGCTACTACTCTTCACTCGATCTCATGATTCTGGTCTTTCTATCCTTTTGTTTCGTGCATTCCGTCACACTTTTGCGATCAAAGCAATCCCGGGTTTTTCCACCGACTATTCGTCCTGTTTCTTCGGCAGACTGGGAGTAGAGAGAGAGAATGGTAAATCTGGCCGCGTGGAGGTGGCTTTGGTGTGGATCAGTTTGCATGTAGCTGCGGCGAGTGGGGGAGGGTTTGGGTTACTCACCGCCGAGAGCCTCTGGATGGAAGGCGTGTTTTCTCGACTACATCCACAGAGCTCCATGAGCTTTTATTATGTGTCGTGCACCGCGAACGTGAGAGAGCACTCTGCCATTTCTGATCGACATGCATGACCCTCGCGAGTGCTTTGCTACTCTGTCGTTCTCGTGCTGTTTGGTGTTTTCTGTTGCTGTTTAGGGTTTGTCTTGAGACGAGAAGAAATGGCCTGAAGAGCGATCTGTTGATAGAACCATGACCGGGGGACTAGTGGTTCTTGCACGGCTTGGCGAACTTGGCTGCGTTACATCCTTCTTGAGGGTTCACTTTAGGTCTCTTTGATGCGGCTGATGCTTTCGAGGACAGTCTGTCGTTGCATCCCTCCCTTCCCTTCCTCACGCTTTGGCTGGATGAAGCACCTGGCACACAGCACAGACGACCTGTTGCAAGAGCGTCACTTGGTTCACAGCCACATGGTTGCAAGCACTTTGAATTTGGTAGAGGCGATTGAAGGTTGGTGACGACGGTTAGTAAGTTGGGAAGTACGTGGGTGAGGTCTTTGGATTGCCGAGCAGGGAGTAGGGTCGTTCACTTGGGGTTTGGTGGACCGTCGCTAACACGGTTGCCGGTCTCGACCTCTTCTGATCACCGCAACTTCTGTTTTGTGTGTGAGATTTGACATCGTTGCATCGGGGTGGAGACCAGCATGAGGAAGGTGTTCGCTTTCCTGGTGTGGCTCTTTTGGATTTGGCAAGATTTCTTCCTTCGTTGGCTTTGGAATCCTGCCACTTCTCTTGCCAGCAAAAAGCCTCTGGAGCATTTGCCTTCCCAGGGAGGGCAAGAGGAGTCGGAGTTCGCACGCTTCCTATCTTCCTTACCCGAAGATGGACGCCGGTGTGACTATTTGTCTTTTAGTGGAGACTCGCCAGTCCAAATTTACTTTGGACGCTTTGATTTTACATTCCACCATGGCACCATCCTGAAGGCAGATTATTGTGAGTTTTTGGAGGCGGTTGCTTCATCAAAAATTGTATTCCATGAAGAAGTGCACATCAATCTTTCTGGGGACGATTCTTGCAAGCACGTGGAAGCATTTGCTGAAGCACTCCGCCAATCTGACAATAGATTCAAAAAACTCAGTTTCGGATGTTATTATGGCTGCGTGGTCAGATTTGCCAAGTGTGTCTCGAGTGTTCTCCTCGGGAACAATGCTATTCAAGATCTCGTCCTCCATTTTAAGGGTGAACATTACAAGTTGGAGAAAGAGATCGTTGGAGAGTTTGTGGCCATTGTTGGTATGTCTCACAATCTCCAAGTTCTCAAATCATTTGACTTCAACGCCAAGAAGTTGTGTGGAGAGGGAATGGAGCAACTCATGAAGCTCTTCCAAGGCCCTTCCAATGTACTTGAAGAATTGCAACTTTGGTCTCTAACATCAGATGCTCAGTTTGAGCACATCAGTGAGATGCTTGCTACAAACACATCCCTCAAATCACTTAAACTCTTTCTTGGTACATCTGCAAGGCAAAAGCCCTTCACCTGTGGATATAGGAGTATAGCAGTTGCATTGGAATCCAACCAATCTCTTGATGAATTATCTTGTGATATTTCTAGTAGCATGGAGTTGAAAGTGTTGTTGGATCCACTAATGCCCAAGAGCAGTAATCTTCAACGCAACACCACCCTCAGGAAGCTTCGGTTATTGCATTCAATTGGAGGGCAAAAAGGGATTGAAATCTTAGTTGACTTGATTCGCACCAACACATCCTTACTTGAATTGGAGTTTTGTAAAGTGGATGATTTATCTTTGCAAGACACAAACAGGATTGAGAATGTTTTGGCTATTTTGGAAGCCTTGAAGACTAACAAATCTTTAAAAACAATCAGTTTCTATGGGTGTGAAGCGGTTGGTGGTTACAAAGTGCTTGGAGCAATGATGGACTTGCTTTTGGAGAATCACAGCATTGAATACATTGATTTGTTTGGCACGGGTTTGGAGAAGAYAGGAGATKSGGACTATGTGTMTTCTGCRTTATCAAAGAGGAGGAAAATGAAGTTGTGGAGTATTGTGCAAAACATGGCAATTGTCAATCCAACATCTGGAAGAGTATTTCTATGTGGAGAACCATTTGCTGATAAGCTATATGTACTTATGTTTTGCAAATAGATATTATACTATAAATCTTGTCGGTTAAATTTTAGTTGAAAGTGAATATTCAAAATATAGAGAATAAATATGTGTGTATATTCCAAAATCTTCAATAATCCAAAAGTCCTTAAACTTAATGTAGATGAATTATAAAACATGTCTTTTATTAAAAACTAAAGAATCCATCAGAAGCGGTTATTGTCTCCATTAGTCACATAAATTAAAATGTAATGTATAATCAAATTAGAAATCGTATTTATTGAAAATTGAATACAAACTCCTAAGCGTTGTACTTCGTCAATATATAAGAAATACAGTGTAAAAGTTTGATACAACTAGTATGTTTAGTAAACTCAAAACAATCTCATAAATACTCTGAAAAACATCTTTACGAATTCTTCATTGCAAAACATTGAATTCTCTAGATTATTGTCGACTCTCCATGTTTTTTCATTCTAAAATTTAATTAGGATTGAAAGAWTTTCAATTTTTAAGACACCTATTTTAGATATTCAAAAGAGATACAAAATATGAAACAAAGATTTTGTGTCTTAAAATTGATTCTAGTGATGAGCAACAACCATTAACGCCTTAAGGTCATCCTGTCCTCAATTTGGATGGCCCCTTCATCAAGTAGGCTAATAACTTTCAAAGTATATACTTTCATATAAGAATTGAGGCCTAAGCATTCTTCTTTGTCCTCCACTTCAAAGCTTTGAAAGAATCAAAACATTCAATGAGTCCTTTCAACTCGACGTGCCATGCGCTGAATCCAAATAAGACAATTTATGTTTTTAATGTATATGAATTTGTATTTCCTTTACTAATCATAATTTTCAAGTTTAATTTGGAAAGTATTGTATTTTGTAGTGTCCTTTGTTCCCAACCAATACATTATACTCCACTTTAAAGCTTTGAAATAATCAAAACATTCAATGAGTCATTTCAACTCAACGTGCCATGCGTTGTATCCAAATAAGACAACTTATGTATTTAATTTATTTGTATTTCCTTTACTAATCATAATTTTCAAGTTTAATTTTGAAAGTACTATCTTTTGTAGTATCCTTTGTTCGCAACCAATACACCTATGTATTCTAATATGTGTTCTAGTTGATGTAGTTTCAAATTATTTGCAATGATTTATTTTTTTCCGAAATTGTTCCAAATATTAAATTTCTATAAAGAAAGCATCATTCCACACATGAAAATTATTCAAACTTAACCAATCAACTATATAATGGCTAGATTTTGCTTCATAGTGGTGTTTTGTATTGAAGATTACTACTAGTGGTATTTTGGGTGTAGAAAAAAAAATGTTATGTTGAAGGAATGATATTTATATGGTTTTGTAGATTCAAGTTCATATGGATAGTTTTGAACAATTCGCTTACGATTAAATATCATTATGAAGTATTTTTTCAAACCCTATTTTCATTTTTTCAAGTCCAATTAGTAGCATAAGATATGATTTATTTACAAGAACATACTCACCACTAGGCTCTAGCATCAATGAGATTTTTCACATTTATGTTAAAATCATTTATAGTTTTGGTTTCTTTTCCTTCACTCATATTCTTTCATTTAACATGAACTATTATGTTATGTGGAACAATTATTTACGTGTTCAAATCACATTTTGAATGCATCTAAGAAGAAGCTTTAGTTTTACGGTCCTTTCATGTTCATATCAAAGCTCAAATGATCTTAATTGATATTTGTTACTTTTTCGACCTTGGTGCTTGAAAAGAGATTTCATTTGAAATTCCGATTAAAGAGTCTTGCAATCTAGAAGAATTCTGGCTCTACCATCTTTGAAGAATATTTGTTTTTCAAGTATTCTCAAATCTTATTGATGAAATTACTAAAATAGACTAGGACATTAACCTACTTAGAAGGAAACTAATTTGATAATATATATGTTGGTCATCAAAACTCGTTAGGACTTCACATGGTAACATACAAATCAATTTTACCAACTAAAAAATATATAATTTCATTCAATAGTCTAAACCAACTTGGTTTCATTCTACTTCTCCTCAGGTAAAACAAGATTGCGAATGTCGATGAAGAAACTCAAGGAATTTCAAAGAAAAGATGAAACTCCAAACCAAGCACGAAGACGGGACAAAGTATGGAATGTGTTCAAAACTTCTAAGGCACCCAAATTGCCAATAGAAGATATGCCTCTCGAACGAACGCATGGCATCGAGGTGGAGAGCGTACTAAGCGATGGCCTTGGCCTTACCATTTGGGACATGGCGGGTCAAACCGACTACCATTCCTTTCATGAATTGGTCATGCCCAATCTCTCCGCTGATGGAAGTTCATCAATGTTTTTGCTCATGTGCAATCCAATGGAGCAATCCACTCCCACAAAAAGAAAATGTCCTTCCATCATAAAATCGGAACTTGGATCTTGGTTGCGATTCATTGCTTCCAATACAAGGTGCTCTCTTTCCTACCGCCCACACGTGTCAATAGTAATGACACATTTTGACTATTGGAATGATGATCTTGCATTTGTAGCACGCATTGACGATGAGGTTTACCAAYTGAAACTACAATTCCAAGAGGTCCTTGAGTTTGATGAAGACAAGTCCATATTCAAGGTGGATGGGAGAGACGTGTCTCATGCTCGTGCGGTGTTTGATTTCATGACATCCCACATGAAGCGATTGTTGAAGAGATTGCCCAAGACCATAAGAGCATGTACGGAAGTGCAAAGCTTGTTAGCATTGTGGAATGCGGACCACTCAAGACCATTGTTGTTGAAGTGGGGAGAATTTTGTGAAGGCATGTGCAAGCAAGTGGAGGAGTTGAATGATGTGGACGGTGAGCTTGCCAATAGGAAGAGGGAGTTTGTAGCCATATCCTTGAATGATGGAGGGCACATCATTTACAATGAAAAAGAAGGAGTTGTCATCACCAATCCCCATTGGTTTTGCCACCAGATCATTGGACAATTCCTTCACCAATGTGCAATCGCGGATTGTGAATTGGAGATGGTGTCGGCCAATGGGATCATATCCATGGAGCACATGAAGCGTTTGATATTGAATCTTGTGGAAGGTCAAGGAGACATGGAGAAGCAATTTGATGACATCTTGGACATGATGATCAAACTACACATATGCTATAAGCAAGATGCTAGTAGCATCATGATTCCATCAACTTTGCAAGAGAAACACAAAAGTTTGAGTTGGTCTCTCAATGATGAACCCACAAGCTTGAAGTATGTTGGGAGAAGATTGGCTTGCAAAGATGGAATTCAAACCATGTTGACTCCTGGATTTTTTACACGCCTCCAGGTAATGCTTATGAATCACCGAAGTTGAGTAGAAGTTTCATGTACTTCCATGTTTTTATTTGATTTACAGAATTTAGTCATTGCAATTGAACAAATTCTATTTGACAATATTCTTAGCACCATATGACAAGATTCTGTTTGAATCATATATTTCTATAAATTGGAATAGTTACTCACGACCACACGAATTAAATAAATAAATTTTCATTTGCATGACAATAAGATGAACCACCTTCATTCTTTCATATTATTTTTTTAAGATGTGACAATGAATAAAATATGAATCAAAGGATTCGGATTCTATAATCGATTTCATCCCATTCAAAATTGGTATGTTCTTCATTAGTTGATATGTTGTGTAGGTTTCTTTCTTCGAGAAGCTCCAAAGCAAGAATGCCCAAGATACTTATGAGGTGTTTCGAGATATTATCAAGTTCATAAGTGGTGGCATTGAAGTCATTCTTCAATTCCATCATGGGGACATTGACATCCTTCTACGATCCCATCAATGTCAAGACAAAATGTTGGAATTCCTTGAAAGTGGAATTGTCATGCACATCAAACTTCTCCAAGAAGATCCCACATTGGGTTGTGTCGGAGTTCGCCTCATGGAGTACATTTTGCGCCCTACGTGTGTGCAAAGGTTGATTCATGCTAAAGACCGCAATGACCAATGCGTTCAAGCGCAAGACTTAGAAGTGGAGGTTATAAAGTTTGGTATAGGTGCTACACACAATTGGAAGTCATGTAAAGAGGTGGGCACTGGCTACGACAAGGTGAGTACCTTATTGGGAAGCTTGGCATGGAAAAGTCTTCTAGAGAGGCAATCACGTGACCTCCAAGATTTTCACAACAAACTCCACTCTTTGGGAACTATGACCCAAAATGATCAATCCGACTTCAACATTGATAAGGGCCGTTTATCGACCCATTCCCTTTGGCAAATGCCTCGGAGACTTGTATACGGGCCTTCGGATAAGAAGTTTGACGACTTGAGAAGGGAACATCGTGAGCATCACAAAGAGACAATGTTCAAAATGGAGGAACATCAGAAAGAGACAATGTCCAAATTGGACCATGTGGTGCATTTGATACAAAATCTAGAGCATGGCATTCAAAACATGCAAGGAGAAATATTGCTTGAGGTGTGTTCCAAGATTGATGGTTTGATGGCATTCTCCGTGGAGATGCAAAAGTCACAAATTCCCAAATTGGCCTATCTTAGTGAGTTTGGGAAAACAAAGCTTTTGACACGATTGGTGCCTAACCTTGATAGAATCCAACTTCACCTCATGTGTGAGAGTATCCACGGATTCCATGAGGTTGCAAATCAAAAAGGTTGTATGGTCTATTTTGGATCAGAGCACACTAAGAGGTTTCTTGTGATGGTAGCTTGGGGATTGAAGATTGCGACCATATTGACCAAGATTGGTGCCCATGTTGCTTGTGGGATGGGTGCAATGGTCCCTGATTTTAGTGATGGAGGCACCTTTGCAGCATTGATTCTTGACACGCCTGGTCTTTTGGATTGTCGACTTCCTATTGCAACTTTGGAATCTTTGCCAAGTGATGTCAAGAAACATTCAAGGATCTCAATGGACGACCAATCGGAAGCCCAACGGTGGTTTCAAGATTTTTTGGAGCCCAAGTGTCAGAATAAGAGAGACTTCTATGAAAAGTTTGGATTGACGAAGGTTTTTTACAAGGAAGGAAGAGGATCTATAGCTTGGATTTGTGATAAATGCATTTCAAAGCATCACAATAAAATTGATGTATTGAAATAGAAGAGGGTTATCAATTGGAAGTTAAGATTGCGTGTCTACCTTTTCATCCCTCCTTAGTATCGGTCCAAAGACACAAGTGTCTTTTTGTGTTTTTCAAAATGATAGTAGCAAAAAATGATAACTTTGTGTACACTTACAGGAGTTGGAATTTCAAAGGTCAGGTTGGTGATGTCAAATCCCTACACTCTATGTACTAACCTTTGAAGTTTAAGTTGCTTTTTTGTTTTGAGACCTAAAACTCTTTTAATACGTGCATTCAAAGCTAGGTTATAATCTCCATCTATATTTATTTTGTAACAAACCCCGCCATGGGATCTACTTTCAAGTACATCACTCCACAATTTGAGAGTAGAATTCCTCCACCAACTTCAAATTCAATTTGCTTAAACTTTAAAAGTTTCTTTATCTTGCCTTTTTGAAAAGTGAAGTTTCGTCTTTTACTAGTTTTAGGAAACACACACGTATGCCTAGAACTTGTGCAATAGTTAGCCAATAGAATAGTTTGTGATTACAATTTTTTTAAGATAAACTTAAAAGAATTTCATATTTATTTTTAAAAAATCTTGAAGTGGAAGGTGGTACCAATCATGTCCTTTTGGATGCACTTCCAATGAAAGAAATTTCAAGTTCTAGTTATGAACTAGTGAAAAGTAAGAAGTTTATTTGGATGGGCAAACTTTAGAGCGCATTGAAGATGATCGAAATGCTTCCACATCCATATCTTAAATACTGAAGGCTTTTTGCTAATGTTTCATCCAAATATGTTCTCATTCATTTAAAGCAATGCATGAAAAGATAACCTTTCTGAGTTTCTGTATGACTATTTTAATGAAAGCAAGATATTTTTCGACAAAAAATTGAAAAAAGGATTCAAGTGCGGTAGGGTAAAATTTTGTCAAAAGAATGGAAGCTTAGGCTCTCCACTTATTGCATATTATTTAATCCTCCATCCTAAATATCAAGTCATTATTTTTAATTCAAAGTGAAATTTTAAAGTTTTCATACTCACTATTAGGTGTCAATCCACTTTGTTGTAGCAATACTTGGGAGATCAAGTGTTTGACAAACCGGCAGTGCTCTCAAGGTTGTTTGTGCAGCAATCATGACATGCTAGCCTTCTGTTGTGTGTATTGTACATTATGTCAGGTGCATACTAAATTTTTGGGTTTGGATAAGATAAAAATTTCAGCCCTGGAAGAGACTACGAGTTTTGCATCCTCCGGTGCAATTACAAAAAAAAATAAAAATAAAACATTATTTTTTATTTTTTAAAATTTGGAATCTGACATGGCACTATTGTCTATTGGTGCCACATCAGATTGACTACTTTTAAAATTATTTAAAATATTAAAAAAAAAATATTTAAAAAAACAAATTGGCTTGCAATCTCGGAATGGAGATTCTCCTCTAAGTTAATTTATGCCACACCTTTTGTAACCCAATAAAACTCTTCCTCACTACACTAGTCTTTTTTAGTGCATCCCCAACCACATCAATGTCATCGAGAACGTGAAAACCTTTTCAAAACGATGTAGTGAGAGAGTTCTCATGAGGTCTTTCCTTCCTTAAGAATTGCCGCATTGCAATCCATGCAAAACCCCTCAGGAACGCCCGAGAGAATGCCTTATCCAGTTCTTTTGACATCATCAATTAGTCTATCTCAAGCATTGAAAAAGAAACTAAAAACAATTTATCAAGACTTTTTTTTATGGTTTATATTTCTCTATGTATGGAAAGATTTGATTCATTCCATTTGGGTCCATGATGTGAGCATCTTGCTTTGCAAACAAACAATCATAGCATTTATGGAAATATAAATCATGTTGGATTTGTTTAAAACTTTATTTTTACAATTTTGAAAAAAAAGTTTTATAAAGTTTAGTTTATTTGTTGAAACAATGTCTTTTGGTTTCAATTTGATCATAGAGCTATTATATACAATTCAATTGTCTCTACTATGGTTTATTTGTATATGGAAAGGTTTGAATAATTCAATAATTATGATTAATAAGATGAAAGTAACGAGGAATTTTAGTTTTCAAGTAGTAATGGAATCTTTTCTCAAAAATTAAGTTAAGACCTCATTTTTAACTCAATTTTCAATACTTTTGAAACATATTAAAAATTAAGATACAAATATCTTTTAACAAAATTATCACCATTGGAATTGAAGTTTTTCTAATCTATATGTATTTAAACTATTACCAATTTAGTGTTTGCCAACCTTTTGTATTTTTTTTTGTGTAGTTTAGTTTGCAAATATGAATATAAGGTTATTTTTGATGAGTTTTCATTTTATATGTATACTAGCAGTTGGCGCTTGCTATGCTATGCATTCATTATTAGAATTTTTATGAGGTTTTTCCACCGCAAGATGAAGAGACCTCCTAGAGTTGGCCGGCGGAAAGTGTATGGGACACCTACCTAGATTGCCTTCCAAGCAATGGACTCCAACAATGAGATTCTTCGTGAATTTTGACCTAAGTAATTCTAAGTAAGGAGTCATCCCATCTCACATCACCAAATACACCCTCTAACAACCTATTATCATCCCAATAAACACTCAAATAGATTATAGCAACTTTGTATGCTAAAATCTACCTCAAATGTGCCAATTGGGGCTCAAAATGACTTAAATGTGATTCTAAGTACTAATCACAACACATTACATCTCACCCACGCCCTAAAAATTGAGATTCACAATTATGCAATTGCAATCACACCAACCATCCTCACTCAACAACCATTACACTTACAACATCTTCTTAGCGAGGTGCAATTAAAATTGCAATGATTCAATTAAAATTGTGAAGGATTACACAAAAAACCTCAAATTTGGCCCCCTCCAAGGGCAGCAGACCCTCTTCCACAAAAAGAGCCGCCATTTTCTTGTCCTTGCTCTAAATGGATTGATCTTAGACTTTTTGGAAAGCCAACTTCAAGGCGCAGTAGCCCTTCAAATTTCAACTGATTCTGCCATGTCATTCTCTCGCTATTGCCCTCCAAGTCGGCAGTCCTCCATTGTTGTGGCAGCCAACCTTCTTGCACAAAATCGTAAATCACCCTCGCCTTTTGGCTCCGAATTTGGCAAGCCATAGCTTTTGGGGAAGTTAACTTCAATGCGCTCCATCCCTCCAAAATTCAGCTTCATTTGATTCACCACGCTCCCGCAATCAGCCCTCAAAGTTGACCCTCTATTCTCAACTCACATTTTTTCCCCCTTCCCAAGCACTTTCCCATCTGACCTCACACCCCTTCATTTTTCACCCGTTTTCTTTCAAAAAACGTGGTGAAACCTACTTGACAAATTGTCCTAATTTTCCTCTACCCTACTCTTTTGCAATTCATGCTAGAAAAGCTTCCAAATCACAACCTTCCTCTCAAAAAAAAAAAACATCTCATGTTCACACAAAAATTGAGAGAATTTTGAGAGTTGAGAGAGAGAGCTCCAAACCCTAATTTTGCCTATATCCAACTTTCTAATGGATTACTTTTCTAAACTACTTTCATCCTACACTAATTCACTGTTAATTTACTAATTTGGGGCAAAATGCACCAAATTAGTGCAAATCGCACTAGATTACTGTAAATCCGCTAATTTAGTGTAAACTGCTCTATTTTAGTGTTCGCCCCCCTAAATTACAGTAACACCCTCTAACTTACTGTAAAATTATATTTTGGTGTTTTGCCCAATACAATAGTGTTTTAGTCATAGTTTTAGTTTAACTAACTTCTTTTGTGTGTTTTCTTATTTATTATTTTTGTGGTTTTTAATTTACTTTTAGTTTCATTTACTACTTCTAGTCTTTTGTTTTCATTTTCATTTTTTCATTTTTTGTTTCCTTTTACTCATCATTTTACTGTTAGCCTAATTTGGTTACTCTACCTCTTTTTATTTCTAACTCCCCATTTTTTCCCTGGAGTTTCCCCTAATTTCCTCCTAATTGCATTTTCTAGCATTTGGGCCTAACCTCATGAAGTTTCCATTGCTGTTTAGCGGAAAACTCCCTAATTGATGGTTATGGCTTAATCACGAGTGCTAACACTTCTGGATTTCTAAATTCATGCCTAATGTTTATATTTTTGGTTTTTTTAATAGTGAATCAATATGGTGGTTCACAATTTTATAAGAATTTCTATGTATGAGATAGAATGTAGAACAAAAAGTCTCAATAAATCTTCAAATAAAAATGACTAAAATCCTTGTATAAATTTTTTTATAAGCAAGCATGTATTGAAATGTACAATAGAAATTTATTGAATGATGAAAGAAACATATGCAATGGTGAATACTATAAAAGATACACATACATTAAAATGGATTAGCAATTTGACTCCATTATTTCAAAAAGTAACAACCGAAATTGAAGAATTGAAAAGAAGAAACTATAAACCTCAAAAACTTTATGAACAACTTAATTGTTGTGGAATCCCTTCAATTGGATAAATTTCTCAAAAACATTTGGTAGATGCAACAGAAAGATAAAATCATGAAAGCTCAAAGCTCACAAAAGCAGAAAATCATAAAAGTGCAGAGAAGTATAAAGTCAAGAGAAGCAATGGATTTGCTACCTCTATAATATCATCTTGTGGTTTTCTTTAACATCACCTTAATTGCAACAACTAAGTTATTTCTATAATATGACCTTTTGTAAAAAGTGATATTACAAAAGTGATTGCAAATTGCTACTCTATTTCCGTAATATCACATTGTGTGAAAATACAATTTCTATGTATGTATGATTGAAAATATTCTTACAAAATATTTAAAATAATTATTTTATAGACTTACTGAAATCATTATCATGCATTCTATTCAACTATATCAAACCTTTACTAATATGTGATACAATGAATGTGTCACATAGCAAGCACAAGCCCCAAGTATTAATGATAGCATTTGTGATACTACATAGGGAGTTATGATTTTAGTAGTATATAATAAATAATAATTCAAAGCTTGTTTCTTCAAAATTATATCTTGCATTTCAAGTTTTTGGACATGCTCATTTTTCTATAAATTTTTTAATGATGGAAACTTCATAGTTTGGAAGAACTGAAAGAAATGTGTTTCTTCACTTTGATGGCTAAGACTATGCAATCTATGTGGTCAAATTTTTCTCAAACACTTTGTGCACTTTCATGGTCGTTTATTACTATTTTGTGTAGTTGAATTGCAAGAAACAACTTCCCCTTTCATTTTTTCCCAATGCACTAGAAAATGGCAGTTTGAAGCACTTTTCTAGGATAATATAGTTATAAGGCTTTAGGAGTTAGCTAAATTATCTTAGACTAACATGTTATTGTGGTCAACCAATTACTACAAAAATAAATTTTCATCCTACTTTGTGATCTTGTCAATAAGAGAAATTAGTTTTTACTCAATTTTTTGTGATTGTTGTACAAGGTTTAGAATTGGTTTGTATAGGGATGAGAAATATAGGATTTTTTTTGCAAAGTTGAAGATCTTGTATCTAGATTGTATTCAAACCCTAATTTTTTTGGTTATAAGAAGATTTAGATCTACACCCTCTTTCTTATTTGGTCACTAAATGTTCAGATTGTTCTTTTGTTGTTGAGGTTTTTGCAAGAATGTTTTCTACAAATTTATACCATTGATTAATGTACTTGATGGTCAACAAAAATGTACTTCTAAAACTAAACACCAAAAAACCAAAGACAAACAAGTGAGAGTATGCGGGTGGTTGAAGTCCTCTCATAACTACACTTTCATTGCTGACTGGCGACTCGATCTCACTTGCGGGGGCCTGGCCTTTGTTCCCCTCGATCTTTGGCTCACAAGCTAGGGTCCCTAACGTCCTTCCAGATGAGTTCAAAAGTGATGCAGAGTTTGAGCTACAAGGCCCAGGTTTGCAATGTCCATCGTTCATGATATTGTCTCTCCGTGATTTCGTGGTTGCCGGCATTCGGAATTCGTGTTCAGTACATGCCAATGGCCAATGGGATGTTAGGTCGTGCAACTTACCCTAGTCTTAGGATGCGTTCAGATAGCGCGCGTGTGAGCTAGAATGCAAGTCGCATTGCAAGCAAACTGTGCCATTCTTTATGCTCTGTAGAGAAGGTGATTAATCTACAAGAAGAGGAATTAATGCAGAAACCTCTAAAGAGTAGAATATGTCGACAAGGCTTGATTAACTTAATTAGTGGAGCAGGCTTGGTCTTTTCCAACTTTGTCCTCTTTGGCTCTTGCAATGAAATTTCGTTTCATTTATGTAAACAAAACAAAAAAACTTCGTCCTCTTTGCCTGCTCGATCTGCACTTGCATTCTGGTATGGATCGAAATGGGTGTAGCAGGATAAATCTGGCTTTGGCGACGTTTTCAAGGTTTTCCTTTGCCATCACTATGAGTGGCTGAAGCCCTACTTACTTAAACCCTATGAAGAATGCTTTATAGATGCTTAACCCTTGAATGTTCAAAGCCTTTTTTGAGCTTCTAAGAATTTGCTTTGTATAGAACAAAAAGACAACATTTTGATAAGTTGTATCAATMTGTTCTGAATTGTAACCATACAAGTTCAAACTAGATATGCTGGAGATCACATAGGAAAAAAAACACAACAATATCAGTTATGGATTGGAAAATTGTAATAATTGAACATGAGGGTGTGAAAACTATTCAAACTAATTTGAAGTCTTTCAATGCTCTTTTCACAAGTCCCCAGAAAATCCAAACTTGTGACGTGTTCCTTTGAGGCCTAAACCCTAGCAGCAGAAAATGTAAATGATTTAAAGCGTTGAATATTAGTGAGATCAACTAAAAAGTTCCGTCTAAAACCCTGATACCCTAAACAAAATGGCACGCATGATTCATGGTAAACCCTAATCCTTGAAAGTTGACCTCCCGACGTCGTCAGCAGCGTCAGCATCGAGACGCTCTTCCTCTTTTGTTCCATCAAGCCTTGGAAAGAAAAAAATGTTGTCTGGGGATTAGCGTGAAAAGAATAAAGTGAAAAAACAGACTAGGGTCTTTTTCTTCACAGCAATTGATGAAAGATGGTGTGAAATTATTTTAACCAATTCCATCGATGATGTTTAACCCCTCAACGCCTAAAGTCCAACCATGCTTGAAAGCATCCTCTCTTTGCAAGTGTTAAAAGTCTCACTTTCAGTCAGTTATGAAGATCTCAATCGTATAATATTGTAGTGTGCATGTTGTAGATGTTGTGGAAAAAATTTGGGGTAATTTGACCGTATAGATTGAAAGATTATAATGTTTTAGTGTTGAAAAAAGGTGCTGAAATCTTCTCAAAAACACATTTGGAGGTGAGATTTGATTTCTAAACTGACACAAATGAAAAAACTTTAACCCCTTAAAGATGTTCTGAAATGGCATACGGAAGCAAATTTCAACGTATTTTGAGGGAAATTATGTACAACCACTCCTTGGTAACCCTAAATCAAGGCTTTTTGAGGTTGGATTTTTACACAACAACCGCTTACAAGTTAGCTTCACCACTCTGAAATCATTAGTGGTTTTGAGGAAAAATAGGTGTGGCAAGAAATTTGTGATTGCAAATGGGTTCTGGATGCTCTACATACGAAGAGTATACTGGACCACCACGGAGGAGAAGGAAAAGTGAACATCAAATTGGTCGTTCACCTACCTCACACACTTGGACTGATGCATCTGCATTAGTTGTAAGTAACATATGTATTGAACGTACTGGTAGCCAAGCGAAATATGGCTCAAAAGACTATGACAACATCCCATTCAAAAATATACTTTACCTATCAACATTTGAAAATCAACATGAAAAATTTTATACTAATTAATTTCAAAATTGAAAATATATGAGAACGGCAGATTATTGACACAAAAATCCAAAATCTAATTTTTTACAAATAAAAAGGGAGAAAGTAAAAATTCTAGGATTCAGAAAAGAAAGATTATTGTGATAATAATAAGTTATACATATATATAATGTTATGAAAACCATCTTTTAAAATGAATTATTAAATTATTGAGTTATCAATAAAATTAAAAAAATATACTATACCAATATTGAACTTCAACAATTCTCAAAAAATTAAAGTTCAAAAAAATAATGCAAGCTACCTAAATTGAACAATTTGAAAATCTTGCTTGTTATGGGGCAAAAAATCCAAAATGTAGCTTCTTATGAAAATTCAAACATTGCTTTGTTCTAAAAAAAAGAAAAAATTGAAGAATCTAAGTTGTACAAAAAAATCCTAAACCTAGCTTGTTCCAAAAATACAAATTGATTCAAAAAAACATATATATTCCAAAGAAGTATGCAAACTACAATTGGCAATCCAAAAGATCCTACTTGCTCACAAACATGTGCTCTTGTAGTTTGGATTATTTCTAGACTGCGTGGTTGCATCCTTTTCCAAAGAAGACAACAATACATGTCCTGGAAAAAATGCAAACTACAATTGGCAATCTAAAAGATCTTACTTGTAGACTGCGTGGTTGCCTCCCTTTCCAAAGAAGACAACAATACATGTCCTAGAAAAAATGCAAACTACAATTGGCAATCTAAAAGATTCTACTTGATCACAAACATGTGCTCTTATAATTTGGATTTTTTCTCAATGGCATGGCTACCTCCCTTTCCGAGGGAAACAACGATATCCTTCAAGAGAAAATGCAAAGCACAACATTGAAGCAAACCTAATTGTGAGATGTGAGGTGGAGAGGTCGTTCTTATAATGAATCCATTGTACCACTTGGATCCTCAAAAGGTATGGGACAATTTGAAGATGAGAGCTTGACCGCTCATTGTGAAGACAAAGGAATTGTGTTCAATGCTGAAATTTTAGACCTCATTTAGGCATAGTAGAATAATTGTTTTCAAAAAACTTCAAACCTAGAAAAGTTGGTAAATCAAGCCTAATTTCATCTCCAAAAATCCGTTTGTGATTTCAAGCCTCCAATCAAAAGTTATGGACAAATTCAGAGAGGGTGTTTGGAAATGTAAAAAAAAGTGTCCCTTCAAATTCCTCTCTTGATTTCGTCCAAAACTTTCAATTGGAGACTCAAAATCACACACGAGCTTTTATATATTAAAGTTAGCATGATTTACCAACTTTTTTAGAGTTCAAAGGTTTTTGAAAAAATTATTCTACTAAGTCAAATTTAAGTCTAAAGTTCTACATTGAATACAATTCTTACCCATAGTATTTTATTTTCATTTTGGTCTAGTATTGTTTGTTTTTCTTATGTAATCCTAATTTGATTTTCTACTTTGTTATGTTTTTGTTATTATTTTATCACCATTTTATCGATTGCTCAATTTGGTTATTTTACCAAATCTAGCTTACAATAATTTTTGTTTAGAACCTCTATTTTCCCTTAGAATTTTTCCTCTTGGTTTTTTTGTAATTGTACTTTTCAATTTTATACCATTAATTCCCAATGTTTTAAAGTCACCTAATGAAAAAATTTCTGATTGATAGTTATGGTTTAATCATAAATACTAATATTTTTGGATTTGTAAATTCATACATTGTTTATAATTCCCAATTTCTAAAAGGGGAAGAAAAATGGTGGTATGTGACATCCTCAAAAGATATTATTGGGTTTCAATTGAGTGCACTAGGCATATGAATTAGGAGCGGGTATGTGACCGGATGAGATTTTTTCCTTTTCGAATTTGCATTACCTTATAAAAAAATCATCATAAAACTCAAGGAAGTAGATTGAAGAAGCTAAGACAAATCTTTTTACAACGCAATGGAGTATGTTGGATAACTCTTTTTCACTGCTCTTGCCAGTAGCCAAAGATGAATGCATACTTTCCAAGCAGGGTATGCCTGACACCAAGCCTCTACGGGAAAGAACTTGTATTCACTGTGAATACGTAGAACATACTCTTTACTTAGGCATAGCTTCTATCCATTTATTTCTTATTTTTATTTTTTTATCTCATAATTTGCTCCACAACTTTGCCAAGGTATTTATAATTTCATGTTTTCTCCAATACGTAAGGGAACCATCACAAAAATGTGAAATACTGGAATCAGAGGCCCAAACATGGTTGCCACATCCTACAGGGGTTAAAGTACAAAGTGATTCCAAACCAAAATATAAACACTTTGGTGAAAAAAAATATCATAAAATGACTCATTGTGACTACAAAATGGATTTGAAATGTCAAAAAACAGTGAAAAAAGTAGCAAAAAATCACATTTGTGGCTGAACCTCCTTCTACTAAAATGCCTCTCAGTCACTCATAATGTTTTGGATGGATATGAAATTTTAACCACATAAACTAGACTAGTAAGCGCAACTTTTTCAACAAAAATTATTGAAAAAGGATCATATACGAAGAAGTTATGAGCTGCCAAAGTTCACTGAAATGCAAAAATTTCTGGATTTTGAACTTTGAATTGCTCCCAAACATTCTAAAGAACTTGGATTGGCATGAAACTCTTACCACAATGACTAGAACTTTATGGGAACAAAACCCAACAAATTTGATTGAAAACAAACATTTGATGAAAAAGATACAATCCCCCGAAGTTGAAGCCTTCACAATGTAGTCTGTTGAACCTAAATCGAACCTTGGAACTTCGAATGATTTTCACAAACTGAATACGTATTGGATTGATCTAAAACTTTTACCATAGAAACCAGACTAGTATGTGCAACTTTTCCAACAAGTTTTATTGAAATCGGACATTGGATGCAAATGTTAGAGCACTTCAAAGTGGAATGCCAAACTATGTGAGGCCACTTTTGGGCCCCTTGGGCGTTGAGGGGTTAAGGTAGGAGGTTCTAAAATGGAGTAGGTTCTAAAACCAATCAGCCTCTGTATGTACATTTTGCACTCTCCAATGTACAAGCAGTCTACATTTGAGGAGGTGGTCACTTTTAGAGCCCATTGAAATGCACTTTTCTGCAACTTCAAAAATTCATAACTAATTCCACAAAGCTCCAGAAAATATGAAATGACTTGGGTTTGATGCCAATTCCACTTGTCTTTCAAGGAAAATTTACTGAAAAAATATTTCAATCAGTTTCACCTTGTCAAAACTCAGCTTCAGCCCTTAGATGGRCGCTTTATGGACCTCCTACCTTATATCAGAGAGGGTTGCTTATCTGGATTGAATTATGAAACTCCCTGTGGACGTCACTCCAAAATCAGCTAGCCGTTCAATGTTGGAATTAGGGCTTCAGCAACGATCCAACAATTCAGATCTTGTTCAACCTAGCTGACATCAGCGCATCCTAGACTGCGGAACCTTCAGGGTCGTAACACAAAAATATTTAGCTCTCGTAAGTTTAGATGATATAGATTTGGAGTTTAACCCCTAAAGTCTCATTGTCTCCTGGGGGGACAAAATGGATTTTGGGCAGGTTTTTATGGTCTCAATATATGTCCTTATCTTCTAAATTTTTGAGAGAAGATATAAAAACTTGTTAGCTTTCCGAAAATATAATTTTTATTTCAATTGGAGTCTGGGAACAAAAGTTATGGCACAAAAAGTCATTTTTTTAGTTCGGCGGGCAGAAATTAACTTTTAAGAAAACTTCAAATAACTAAAAAAAAAATTACTAATTATTTGTATTTTTTTCTACATACAGAACCTTGATTCATTCCATTTGGAATTGTTATGCAAAAGTTATGGACAATCTTAGATTTTGGGCAATTAAAGCATCTTCTTGAAAAAATAACTTATAGGATTCATTTCTGACCTCAATTTTCACAATTTTTCAAAAACAAAACTTCATAGGGTTAAGATCTCTTGCTAGAACAATCCCACTATTAAGATTAGTGTGTTTCAATTCCATCTTAGAGCTATTAACAATTGAGGTTTTCCTTCAATCTTGAACCTACTTCTATTGAACAATTTTTTAATGAGTGAGAATTAAGTGTATTTTTGTTGAATTTTTTTCTTATATTCTCAACTCAGTTTTTTATTATATAAAAAACGAAATTCAAAATCAGTAGAGAAAAAATCATAAGTTATGAAGGTTCAAAGCCCAAAAATGTAATTGAGCAAGCTGCAAAAAAAACTTGTTTCCTTCACTTTAAACGCAAATATCTTGCAATCTACATTGCCAAAGTTTGTGAAATTTCTTCCACACGTTTTTATGCAAGTCCAGTACAACATCCAATGGTTAGATATGCCGAAAAAAAACATTTAAAACTTATTTTGGCTCTTTCCTTCAGAAATGGCACTTTTGAGTGTTTTTTGATGGAAAAAAAGGCCTTAAGACCTGTAGGGGTTAAATAAATAACATCCATTCTCGCATGGATCGATTGAACTCCATATTGATGCTCAATTGCAGTGGCTTTATTGGTGCTCGCCTTTCAATGGTTGTGGAAGTCACAAGAGGTATGGTGGCAGACACCCGCTCAATTGTGGTACAGAACATCCGCACTATCATCTGTGGACAAGCATTGCCGAACGGTGACTCACTTCTGGTCCCATTGTCCACTCGGGGGACAATTTGGATTTTGGGCATGTTCTTGTGACCTCGATTTTTTATGAAACTTTTTGAAACTTTCTCATAAGATAGAAATACTGATTAGCTTTGTGGAAATATATAATATTCATTTCAATTGGTGCCCAGTAGCAAAAGTTATACTACAAAAACCCCAGAACTGAACTCGGTGGGCAGCAAAAGAAAATTTGCAAAAATTCAAAATTAAATTTTTGAATTTTTTTTCTGAAATAATATATTTTTGTCTACATGTGAGGCTTTGATTCATTCTATTTGGACTAGAAATGAGAAAATTATGGACAATCTTGTTTTTTGGGCAATCTAAGCATCTTTTGTGAAAAAAAACTTATAGGATTCATTATTGAATGCAATTTTCACAATTTTTCAAAAACAATTGTTGGACAAGGTGAAGTTCACTTTCTAGAACAATCTCACCATTGGGATTATTGTGTTTCAATCCCATTTAGTTTTTCTTTCAATCTTGGACCTACTTCTATTTAACAATTTTTTAGAGATTGAGAATCAAGTGTGTTTTTTTTGAATTTTTTTCTAGACTTTCAACTTAATTCTTTCAACATAAAATTTTTTAAATTCAAAGTCTGTAGTGCAAATTTTTTTGACAAATGCTGGTCAAAGTCATCTGAAATTGCAAGCCAATTTTCAAAAAAGCTTTCTTTTTCAACTTTGAATGCTAATATCTTCCAATCTGTATGGTCAAACTTCATGAAATTTTTACAACATGATCTAAGACAAGTGAAGTACAAGATCCTACGGTTAGATTTTAGTAATTTTTTTTTTTTTCTTGGATCAATGCAACAAAAATGGCAGTTTTCAATGGTTTTTGACATAAAAATGGCCTTGGGACTGTAGGGGTTAATTTACGCAATAAGAAATTAGTGCTAAAAAACACTGAAGAGTTGAATACGACAAGGCTACATTAGAGGAGCAGGCTTGGTCTTTTCCAACTTCGTCCTCTTTACCTGCTCTGCACTTGCATTTTGGTACGGATGGCAATAACGGCAGCAAGGTAGAAGTGTAAGTATGGCTTTGCCGATGTTTCAAGGTTTCCTATGTCATCACCATGAGTGGTATCCATGCCTCACAATCACTGAATTTGACACTTCTTGATATAACTATTTAAGACTACATTACATGTTTTTTGAGGCTCATGGAGGGCTGCCAGTTCCCTGTTGCATTTCCGCAGCACTAGTGCAGCAGCCTGACGTGGCAAAGCGACTGCCATGTCAAAATTTTTTTTTTTTTAAATCTTTTTTTTAAAATTTCAGGACCAAATTAAAAAAATATATATTTATTTTATTTTGGTAATTATTTTTCTGACAGCAGCCAGCCGTTCCATCACTGCATTTAGAGCATCCCCACCGCACACGGCTAAGCAAGCAAACCCGGGGATTGGCCAGGCTGGCCCCATTTATTTCCCCTACGGCACACACGGAGAAGCCAAAAAGTTGGCTGGCCGTGGCCAATTGTAAAGACCGGACGGCCAAATGGGGTGGCTTGCCCGTGCCCCGGTATGGGTGGATTTTGTCCTTTGCTCATTTTTCGAGGTACTTTGGAACATTAATTGGTTCTCCATTCATTGTGAGGGTGAGGTGGCACTAGTAGAGGCCATGTTGACTTCCTCCCCATGTCTTGAGGCGGAGTTGCGGTGGAGTGATAGCCAAAAAGGAAGGCCTGGCTCACTCATTGGACACGCCAATTGAGGTTGGCCCGCCCCTTTTGGCCAGGTGCGCAGTGGAGATGCTCTGAGAACAGCAAGGGGAACAGGCCTAAAACGGCCCTGTAGAAGCCTTGTTTCTCATCTAATGCATTCGCCATCAATTATGTGGTTGAAATGCTTGGTCAAAATTCAAAAGTTGCTTATCGATTCTTTGGACATGTTCGGGGAGACATAAGAGACAGTGTAAGTTATGGGGACATTGAGCTCCGCAACACAAGCATCACTTCTCTCCCTGCCTACAATTCCCACATTCCCCTATAGTTCAAAACTAGATTTGCCAAAATGAGGTCATAGATTTTAAGAACACAAAAATTTTAAAAAATCACCATGTCAAAAGAACCTCATTTCAAATCCATTCCAATAAATTTTACTCCAAAAATGATAATATTTTGTTTGTTATCAAATTTTGAAGGAGTTTTGAAATTTCCCTTTGAGAATTTATAAAAAAATGTTGGTGACAACATTAGTGCATCTAACCATACGGATGGAATGTACAACTTTTAGTCTATAACTTTTATTTGTATATCAATTCCAAATTATGCTTCCAAATAGCACTTTATAATGATTTTTCTTAAGTTGTCAATTTTGAGGATGAATAAGAACGCTTTAGGGTTAATAACATTTGCATATTGTATCCAAATGCTATGTTTTTTGGTGCATTGGGCCGTGCTTTCATTTGCCAGCAAGACTATATGAAAGTCTAAACAACTCAATAATAGTAACTAGGCATAGTACCAATAAGTGGCACTTTTAGGTGTACCTACCTTACACTTTGTGGTTTAGATGACTCACGTTTTCGCTCATTCTTCATTGCTTGACCATAGTGAACATTGATGCCTTGCATGTCCTCAAATGTATTAAATAGAAGAGATAAATAAATAGACCTCAAAATGTAATGGAGAGGTTATGGTCAGCCCAAGTCTTCAACTTGCATTGAAAAACATCAAAAGAGTATATCTTCTCCATAGATATTTGGCAGTGGGACTAGCCATATTTTTTTTGTTGTACTAAGATATTGATATCAGCCCTTTTTGGGGGGCAAAATAGAGCCAGAAAGCACCATTTCATTGTGAAAATCTTTTTTTCGCCAGAAAAGTTTCAATCCAATTTAAAATATATATGAAATTGTCAAATTTGGATGAAATAGTGTATGAATTTGATTAAAAAGTGTCTTATGGTACAAAAGATGTATGTATGAAGAAATAAAATGCTTCACCAAATTTTAAGTGATTGCCATCCTGACACTTTTTCAAAAAAAAAAAAAAAAAAAGCTGATTGATATCATGTCGGGTGAAACAAATACATCTCTTGCTTAGAAATTCCTCATATTTCTTCTTTCACATTTTAACATCACATTTTCATATGATGATTGTGGCCAGCAAATGAAGAGTCTCGCATGGAAAGGAATTGCCCAGCTACGGATTTGATTTACTGTCAGTATTGTCATGTTTTTTTTCAGTTTCTATTTTATATTTCATTGTCAATTTATGACTTAGATTATCTAATAAACAATATTATTTGGATTTTAAATATGAATGATAAGCAAAGATGTATCTCTTGTCTGAGTTTTGGGTATTTGAACAAGCAAGGTGCATGGAAAGTTGATTATTTTAAATTTTGCAATGTAGAAGTATTGTCAAACGTATTAGTTCACTATATAGGCACAATTCACTATATATGCACTGTTCAATAGACCACTTCACTGTATAGTATTAGTTGTTTCTTCTATGATTTATTTGCATACAAAAAGGTTTGAATGAATTATAATTATGATTAATGAGATGAAAATTATGAGTTTTATTTGACAAGTAGTAATGAATTTTCTTCTCACAATTTTCAATACTTTTGAAAAATAATAAAAAATTAAGATACAAGTTGTTTATTAAAAGATTACTAGCACTGGAATTGACATTTTTCTAATCTATATGTAATTAAGTTATTAACAATTTAGTGTTTCCCAACATTTTGTATCTCCATTTGTTTAGTAATTTTTGCAAGAATGAATATAAAGTCATTTTTTGTTGAGTTTTTATTATACATATTCAAAGCTTGTATCCTCAAAATTATATCTTTCATTTCAAGTTCTAGGACATGCTCATTTTTATATAAAAAATTTGAATGATAAAAACTCATGGTTTGGAAGAGTTGAAAGAAACTTGTTTCTTGACTTTAGCGGATTTGATCATGCAATCTACGGGGTCAAATTTTTCAAAAACACTTCATGCACTTCCAAATTAGTTGAGTACAATTTTGTGCAGTTAAATTAAAAATAAACTTCCTCTTCCATTTTTTCTCAAGGCACTAGAGACTGGCAGCTTGGAATACTTTCTAGGATAATATAGTTATAGGGTTGTAGAGGTTAACTAAATTAGCTTAGACTAAAGTATTATTGCGGAATACTAAATACTATGAAAATAAATCTCTTGTAAATTTATGGCCTTGATAATAAGACAATTAGTATTGTCACTCAATACTTTCTGATTGTTGTACAAGGTTTAGAATTAGTTTGTATAGGAATGGGAAGTAAAGAAAAATTTGAAAAAATGAAGATCTTGTATCTAGATTTTATTTGAGCTCTAGTTTGTTGGAAAAAGCTTGAGATCTACATCTTTCTTACCGAATTTTTATTGGGATAAGATATAATATAGATCATTTGTTGATCTTGTGAGGTGTTAGCGTCATTCTTTGTCAATGAATGTTCTTGTTTTTATTTGTTGGAGATTTTGTAAGAAACTCTCAAGGACATTCACCCTTAATCAAATTGGATAACCTCTCTCTACCTCCATTAAACTTTGTAGAAGTCTTGAAAATTTCTTTCAAAGTTTTTGTGTATAGAACTTTCTATTTGTATCAAGAATACAACCTTTCACACCACTTTTATTTTGATTGTGGCAACGGCACAAGGCATACTTGCCTATACTTTAAGATAGATTTTCATATTTGTTTTGTTTGATACGCTAAGATCTAATAAACCACAATCCATTAGGCGGTGCTCTTAATGCTGCTCAAAAGTTCTTTGCAAGGAGGAGTGCACGGACTTTGTTTGATGGGATTTGGACCTTTGGTGTGAAAGTGATTGAATTTCAAAGTTTTTATGCATTCAACAATTGTGTTAACCTCTTTTTTATTTTGGAAGATCAGTAATTTTTGCATCGCACATCCAAATGCCTCAAACAAAGTCCTTGCACTCTTTTGTGCATAGAGCTTTCTATTTGTACCAAAAAGACAACCTCCTACACTGCAACAAATACCCTAGTATTCTTTTGTGTATAAAAAGTATTAAATTTCAAACTTTTAAAAAATTAAAAATTAATTTTTAGTTTTAATTTGGATGTGGCAACGGCAAAGGGTACACTAGTACCTTATACTTTATCTTAAGTTAGATTGTTTGTTTTATTTTGTTTGATACAATAAGATCTAAGAAAATCAAACTATAAGGTGTCCAATAGCTTTCTTGGTACTGCTCAAAAACTCTTTGCAAGGAAGGGTGCATGGACTTTGTTTTGGGGTGTTTGGACCTATGATGAGAATGATATTGAATTTCATAGTTTTTATGAATCATATAATGAAATTGAATTAAATTATCTCTATATTTTGGAAAATCAATAACTTTTGCATTGCACATCCAAATGCCATAATATAAAGCCCTTGTGCTCTTTTGTGAATAGAGCTTTTTCTTTGTACCAGTTTAGTGGCTTTTGGACCTAAAGTGTAACAATGAAATTTTTTTTTAATAACTAAGGCACAGGTTATTTCCACAAAGGGGGTACATGTTCACTCCTTATGTCAAAATCTTAAGAACATCTTGTTAAAAAATGACTTCATACGCACCTACCCAAGATCACTTGTATACATGCAACAATTATTTGGTCTTGTAGAGGTTAAATAACTTTGTAGTATTTTATACCATTAGTAAAATTGAATGAAATCCATTAACCCCTAAAGGACCAAACTGCGTTTTTTGGCAACATAGCGATTTTGGGCAGCTCACTACGAATACAGTTTTCATTATTTTTCTTTGAAATTTTTACACAACATGTGTCCGAGGAGTAGCTTTAAGGCCCAACAATTTTCATAACATTTGACTACACTGGTAAAAAGTTATTGCATGATATGTGATTTTCAGTGGTCGGCGGGTGACAGTTTTTATTTATTTTTCTTTATCTACATTTTAGTCATAAAAATGATCTTTATTGAATTCATGTACAACTAATAAAAAGAAGCCTATCAAGTCTAGTTTCTATTCCAATTATAAAATTTCAAAAATTCCTAAAATTGAATAATGTATTGCAATGAGTAATAACCATGGAGATCTGATTTTACAAAGTTGGATAGACATGGCAAACATTGATTGAGTACATCATTTTTGTAGTTTCAAAAAACCATAAAAATTGGTCAAGAAGTTCCACACTTCTTGTCTATTAAATCACTAAAAACATTGAAATTTCTCAATTTTATTTAAACGCCAAATTCGACTTCCACGTCGGGAGTATGGATTAGCAACCTTCGTAAGAAGAGAATTTATCCACCCAGGCCGCGTAGTGAAAAGCTACCAAAGTCCCAATCAGAAATGTTCACGCATTTGGGACAATCTGAAATTTCAGGCTCAATTCTATGTGGGCAGTAAAATTCCTAAATTCCTTTTAATAAAAAATTTGGGCAGTTTTCAGGGTTAACTACTCAGAACTTTCATTTTTCACATTTTTGATTATTGAGAGACCTCCAAAGGCATATATGTCCATTAGTGGAAGAGTAAAGCTTGCCAATTTTACTTCATTTCCCCGCTATTAACAAGGTTTGCCAATCGTTACTTGATTTGAGATTTAAGAAGTTGTACTTATCCATTTGCTTTGAAAATGATCGTCCCAATGGAAAAACTAAGTGTTTTCATGATTTTCACCATTGAAAATTTTATTATGCAAGTGTTGATTAGGAGCTATTTGTTCTACTTATAAAAAAAGAATTGCATTCCAACAATTGCAAAGTAGTCTAAGTATTGAATTTGATAGCACTTCATATGAAATTAAGTTTTTCGGAAGTGCATTTTAGTGTGCTAACACTCTTTGTAGTTGTTTAATCCCTCATCGCCCAAGGGGATGAAAATTGTCCTCACAAGTCCACTTTGAAGCGCTCTAACTTTTGCATTTAATGTCTGAATTCAATAAAACTTGTTGGAAAAGTTGCGCATACTATTCTAGTTTCTATGATAAAAAATTTAGATCAATCCAAAACGTATTGAGTTTTTGAAAGCGATTCGAAGTTCTCAGGTTCAATTTAAGTTCAGCACATTGCATTGTGATGGTTGCAACTTTGGGGAATTGTATCTTTTTCATCAAATGTTTGTTTCCAATAAAATTTGTTGAGTTTTGTTTCCATAAAGGTCTAGTTATTTAGGTAAAATTTTCATGCCAATTCAAGTTGTTTTGAATGTTTGGGAGCAATCCAAAGCTCAAAATCTAGAAATTTTTGCATTTCATTGAACTTTGGCAGCTTATAACTTCTTCATATATGATCCTTTTTCAATCATTTTTGTTGGCGAAGTTGCACTTACTAATCTAGTTTGTGTGGTTAAAATTTCAAATCCATCTGAGACATTATGAGTGATTGAGAAGCATTTTAGTAGAAGTAGGTTTAGCCACAGATGTCATTTTCTTGTTACTTTTTTCATTGTTTTTTGACATTTCAAATCCATTTTGCAGACACAATGAGTCATTTTTATGATATTTGTTTTCACTAAAGTTTTTATATTTTGATTTTGAATCGCTTTGTAGTTCAAAGTTTTTTCATTTGATTCGGTTTAGAAATCAAATTTCACCTCCAAATATGTTTTAAAGTAAATTTTAGCATCTATTTCCAACACAAAAACATTATAATCTTTCAATCTATGTGGTCAAATGACCCCAAATTTGTTCCACACTATCTACAACATGCACACTACAATATTGCACAATTGAGATCATCATAATCGACTGAAATTAAGACTTTTAACACTTGCAATGGGAGGATGCTTTTAACCATGGTTGGACCTCAGTGAATGAAGGGTTATGTCCCCTCCAATCCCAAAAAACTTTGTATGCAAATTTTTGCAGCATTGTGGGAAAAAGCAATATACTAAAAATAGAAAATATATATTTCTCTTGTTAAAATCTCATAACTCCTAGGCATTTTTGCACTAAACTTCGGTATACATACTAATAAGTAAGCTCTTTAACCCTTAAAGGACGGACCGGTAGTCGTGGAAATCATGCATTTCTTAAACCATGTGACATCACCTATTTTGAAAAGCCAAATATACTCATTGGAAGTCAAAGTACTAGAAAAGACCTTCCCTTTCCACTCCTAATACCAAGGATGAAAAGTCACAATTCTGTACTACACGATATGATYCCCCGTCATTCATGACACGCAAAACGTCCGGCAAGGCGAACAAGGGTTAAACATCTATATGGTTAGATTTTGAAAAAAAAAACAATTACCTCATTGGGTTAACTACAAACCAATGCTCTTTTTTCATAGTCAAAACACACTTGGAAAGCCCTGGGCATTCAGGGGTTAAAACCAAAGCAATTGCAGTGAAACAAATGTATGACACTCAACAATTACAGAGAACATTCTGTTTGATCTGTTTGATAATACATTATAACAAATAAATAAAAAAGAATGCACATGCACATGATCCAACGAAGGCACAATAGGAGCACCATCATATGATAGCAACAAATTGTTTTCTGGCAGTCAATTCGTGAACACGATTCAGCTACAGTTAATGAAAGCTCACAAAACACACCACAAATTAACAAATGTCCAAGAAGTAAAATGTATTTCGATTCAAGTATACGCCCATTCAGAACATGGCAGGAGAAAATATCTCCGATTTACAAATTGGCCTTTCACAAATCATAAGCTGACTCTTGACGAAGATCTACTTGCTTAAGCAACAAGGGTGCTAGCAGTAGCAGATTCACTGCACAAACACATACAAATGGGAATTAGATGGTCCGTCTCTCCGATATCTTGGTTTGAAACTGCACATTACACAACTGGCGATAGAAAGCAAGACCAAGTAGTACTATCACTGATAGTGTTTCAGCAAGACTATAGCTGTTTATTAATCACCTAAMTTGCTAATTAATCCCAACCCTAAGTTCCGAAATGACCAAAAGTGTCCGCTTCCTTGTTTTCAGAAATTATAAAAATCAATTAGGAAGCTTGAAACAAGATGTACGACTACAAATAGGAACCATACCCTACATCACTTTCAAACATAGACTACTAACTTCCTAGAAGAATTTTAAATTTTACCCTGCGCAGATCAGAGATTAGTTCTCAAGCACTTTACCATTAAACAAATCTTATAGGGAGTGGGCTTTCGAACTTACTACTTCCAGGTGGGGGGGAGCTTCTTGGTGCGCTTGTAGTAGCGAGCCAGCCTATGGACACGGCTCTCGATCAAAATCAGACGGAACTTGGARTCCTTGTCCTTGCGGTTCCTCTCCAARTGCTTACGCACAGCGACGGCCTTCTTGATCAAGTGGTACAAATCCTCCGGGATCTCAGGACCCAAACCTGGAACACACCACAACCACATTAATTGCATTCAGCGTCATCACTACYCCCTAGAAGCACCTCACATTACCATCATTTCCTGCGATTAACATCTCAGGCATCCTGTGCTTCCCAAAACGCGAGAAAATTCGGACGCAGAAGCGCTTACCGTGAGAAACCCCTGACAGCTCACTGTTTAAGCCCAAGGACTTTCCAGTGCGGCATACAGAAGGTTTTCAAAGAAGGTTTGTATCAAGCTGTACCGTGGCCCTTGAGGATGCGGAGGACCTTGCTCCCGGTCACGCTGTTGACCTGAGCAATACCGTGCGAGTCCCGCAGAATAACACCGATCTGAGAAGGAGTCAAACCCTTCTTYGCGAGCTTGCAAATRTGCTCCTCCACCTCAGCAGTGGTGATCTTCAACCACGATGGGGGACTCCTCTTGTACGGCAAAGCCGATGAGGACATACCCTTCCTGTAACACCAACACTCTCAGCCAATGCTCCAAAWAACTAATACATTCATGCCACACCAAAATACAAAATATGACAAAAACTCAAAACTCAAACTGCAAACCCTGAGGTCATCGACAGAACCTTTACTGCAGAGAAGCTACAGCAGTGTCACATTTTTCATGGGGAAATAGGAAAAACGACAAACATATCACAAATTCAAAACCTAACCGTAACCCTAAAGCTCATTCACAACATCTTTGCTTCAAAACAAGWGCAGAAATGTCAAATTATTGTCATGGAGGGAAAAAATAAAAAGTTCAGAGACTGATTGGTAAGAAAAACAAACGATGAAACCCTAAAAAGTTCGTCCAAGATGTCTGGACTACAGCAGGAGTCACATTCTTAAGAGAATAGAACAAGACTACGAGAAAGGTAAACTCACCCGGAACTGTGCATACGACCCATGGTGGCGGACTGTTGCAAGATGGGCAGACGCCGAAGAGAGAAGCGGAGGCCGTAGCACACGCACGCTAAACAGAACGGTGAGGAGCAAGGGCGGGGTTCATGTAATCCCTGTTTAGGGTTTTGGAAACTTGGATGATGCCCAGCAGGGATGGATGAAATATTGTCGCTTGCTTGTCAATCTTTCAAGAGCGAACTTCCATGCTTTAGGCAGTATTCTAGCATTGGAATTGTTTGATAATGCTTTCATTTCTATGTGAGTAGGGAGAAACTATATTTTAAGAGTATTATATGGTAGAGGGACCCATTACGAACGGGCGCCCGATCACCAATCAATTGGGTGTTGTATTTCCGACCAAGGCTACAACCGATTTCCATTTTCTCCTTGAAATGCATGTTTTTGATTTATTCAAGGTTTGGACCAATAAGTTCATGACACATAAGTGAGCAAGAAAGTAGGAAGCAATGAGTGGGAAGGTAGTTCTTAAATGATCGGAATTGGATGACTCTAAATGTTGATCATGGGTCAAGCCCAACTTTGGCCTTACAAAATTCATAGTAATATCATTGTAAGAGATAAAATTACCAAAGTTTTTGCAATTTTCATAATTTCAACCAACGCACCTCTGAAAATATTTGATTTGCCTACCACTACCCTAGATCATGTCCACAATTGCTTATTTGATCGGTTACGGGTCCTTCTACCATACCTTGTCTTCTTGTCAATCTATAAGCAATCAATAGTTCAAGTCCAATGTAAAAATTATTGTTTTGGAAGTCATAAACTTACCTCCCCTCTTTTCATGAGCTTCTTGTGAAAATTTTGTTGGACATTCTTTCAAGTCCTCCTCTTGCAACTATTGCACACTTCCATGCAAGATTCTGAAATTTCATTTGTCTTTGTGTGCAAGGTTGGGTAAATTCTGGATGTATGGGAGTTTGCTTTTGTGCAAGGAAATACAAAAGTAGGCATGCTAATCACCACACAAATAGGTTCTGAAGCTTTTTTCTGAATAAATTCCAAGTTAGTTTTCCTTGAAATGAATTCATGTCAAGTGTAAACTTTGGAGATAATCAAATAAAAACAAATAATCATACAAATTCAACGCAATTGTAAACCTTCACAAGAAAGATTTGTTTTTTATAAAAAATTCCAACAACCTCTCATCACGCAGTGTGTGGTGGTTTAACAAAGTGTTCATTTGGTACAAACATCAACAGTTTGTCCACGTTCTTGAGGCATTTCCAAGATGTTTTCAAATACGTTCTTAATATTGTTCCCAACTTTACAAAATTGTGTGGTTTGTGCAATGGGTGTCCAATTCTATGCAACATCCGGCAAGTGGCACATCTACCTTACTCATTTCAAATTTTGAACAACGTATGAATTCAAACATGTCCAAAGCACATAGAATCTTAATTTTTCTATTCATGTAAATGTTTGTTGATTGTTATATTTGTTCTTTCATATTTGTAAGGTACCAATCTTTTTGAATTTATTCATTTTCAAATATTGTAGGATTCAAGGGATGCAAGCATGTTTCACAACAAAAGTTATTTTTTAGTTTGAAATTAATCCTTCAAACAACTACTTGCATAAATAAGTATATAAATGTTTTTGGAAAAAAAAATTTATGGTTCTCAAAAAATTTACAAGATGATTTTGACTATAGTTATTCATCATTTCTTTTTCTAAGCTCCTATTTCACAATAACTTGAGTTCCAATAGTGACCCCCCTTGCAATCATACATTATAATCTTCTATCCATAATCATTATATGGGTGTTGTACGTACAACTTCAAGGGTTGGCTCAATCTCTTCGATAAAAAATCTATGAATTTTTTTATTTTTTTCATGTAGTTTGTGAAGTTATCTATCCATAGGCATGGAAAACTTCTAATTAGGACAAAAATTCCAACTTGAGTGATTTTTCAAAGTCAAACAATATAAGAAATGATCTCTAAGGATTATCTTGGAAGAGAGATATAGTAAATGGGGTGTCATCTCAAGAAGAAATATTTCGAGAGGAAGAAGAAATATTCCAAGTAGGCAAGGCCTGATTGGTTGGAATAAATAGTTGATGATCATGGTCAATTGAAATCATTGTTTTCCAAGTGTATCCCAATTGATTACAAGACTTTAGTAGTAATCTTTAATTGCTCCAAATCTCATGAAAGTTGGCATGCATATTCTCAACTAATCATACTTACATTTGGTTAAAAAAAGGCAAAATTTGTGTTGTAAATTTCTCCAGCAATTACCCATACCTTAAAATAGGTTGTTTGTTTTGTTTTGATTGTTTGTTTGATACATTGAGATTTAACAAATGATGAGGTGGTTTGGAGCATTCTTGGTACCACTTAAAAGATCTTTGTAAGAAGAGATGCACAAACTTTGTTCCATGGCATTTGAACTTTGGGTTTGAAGGTTTTATATTAATTAAAAGACAGAATTAAACTACCTTCTATTTTGGAAAAATTTATAACTTTTTCTTTGCAAGTCCAAACGCCCTTGTACAAAACCCTTGCATAGAGCTTTCTCTTTGTGCCAATTTCGTGGCATTTGGACCTACAACGTGAATTTATAAAACTAAGCAGTTGAATTAAATTATCTTTTATTTTGAAAAAAACATAACTTTGACATGGCATTTCTAAATGCCATGAAACAAAGACCTTGCACTCTCTTGTGCATAGAGCTTTCTCTTCGTATGAAGAATGCAACCTTCATACTACAGTATAAATGTTATTGAATTTCAAAGTTTCAATGCATTAAAAACATAGAAAAAAATACTTTCATTTTTTGGCTATGGCAATAGCATAAGGCCCACTAGTCATTATCTTAATATAGTTTGTTTTGTCATGTTTTGTTTGCTTCTTTAGTTTTATTTAATAAGTTGAGAAGTAACAAGCTCTGATATTGGCGCTTTTGAACAAATTTCTGATATCTTGTTGCAAATCTACTGAAAATAAGATTCTAATGAGCTATAGCATTCCTCCTAACTTGAAGTATTGAGACCACAACGAATATGGCAGCAAACGAATACGACGACAATCAATGCAGAGTGCCAACGAGCAGTTTAAAAAATTAAATTTATTTATTTATTTATTTATTTATTATTATGTTTCTTGCTCGTTTGTTGGTCAAGTCATGCTAGCGATAGATTTTTGGAGAGCTGTAAGTAATGTGCTTCTAACACGCCTTAAACACATTTTCTGCTTTCCAAATTTGTAACCGCAAAGATTAATTGAAGTTTACTGATTAGGGTTTCAAATGATGTCAGCAGTTCTTTCTCTATAAACGGGTTTAAAATATTCAATGTATCTTCTATTCTCTCTTCGCTTCTGGAATAACGTCTCGTGTCTTTGAAACTCAGTGCCAGTTTTATGCTTCATTTTTGGCAATTGTGTTCTAGAGCTTGTTTGATAATTTCGTCTGTCTGCAGCCCACATGATCTTGACTGAGTTTTCTTCCATCAAGTGCATACAAGGGGCCAAGGCATTGTTGCTTCAGTATCGCTCAAGTGACAGTAAGTGTGCAGCACGCATTTAAATAGCTCAATGATTTTACTCGAATTTATACTTAGTTTTAATTGTGTGTTTGTACAGGTTCAGTTTGAAGAACTGGTCGCAGATCTGATCCCTGCAGTAGTCCTTTCAAGCCTAATCCTCATCATCCGTTCTCTATGAGGTGAGAGCTTGAATCTATTGATCCCAACGGGCCAATGGGACCTTTTTGAGTAGATCATATAAAGGCTTATTTTTTGTCCAACTTATTTAAATTTGGACCAACACACTCAATGTTTTTTCACCGACTCTGTTCCGTTAAATATGGTCACAGCTTAATTATATTTTTTGACAATTGAAGTGGTCATTTTCAGACTATAAATCTTTGGTCCTTTAGGGGTTTAGGAGGCGATGGCTGCGGATGACAAGGAGAGCGATGAACGTCGCCAATCTCGCAGCTTAGAGAGAGACCGTGGCAAGCGCCGCAGGCGGCACCGTTCTGATAGCCCTTCCCCCCCAAAACAGAGACGCAAGCGCTCTCGTTCTCCCGACGCTGAAGAGAAGCACAGACACAAAAATTCAGCTGAGAAACATGAAGACAGTAAAGGTCATGAGCTGAGTAACAGGAATATAGAAGGTATGTCGGAGGAAGACAATGGCAGGGAAGGGGCCAGGAAAAACGGTGTGGAAGATGATGAGAAGGTGGGTGCTAGAAAGAGCAGCAAAGAGAATCGAAAAGTAGAATTGCATTCAAGTGGCGACTCCAGCGAGGACGCATATTCAGACAGTGAGAGTGACAGAGGAAAGAAGAAAAAGTCAAGCAAAAATCACAAGAGTCGGAAGTCCAAGAGTAAGCATCATCGGCATGCACGTTCAGAGTCAGAGCAGGGTGAATCGCAGACCGAAGGCACATCTGGAGAGAGCTCCGAAGATAGTGAAGATGAATACAGGAGAGCTAAGAGACGAAAACGGCTCAAGCAAAAGGAGAAAGATGAGCGTGAGAGAAAGGAGGAACGGAAACGGAAGAAGGAGAAGGTAGACCGTGTGAGATGTGTCTGCATTCCCTTATATGTCTTTTTTTTGCTCTACCTTTATATTATTTCCACTCTTTCCTCCTTCCATTCTTATTGTGCTACGATTTCTGCAGGCAATGTGTTGTACTTACAATAATATCTCATGTGATTGTGTGCTGAAGAAACGGAAGATGAAGGAGAAGGAACGAGAACAAGAGAAGAAAAAGAAAAAGAAAGAGAAGGTGGAAAAGCGAGCCAAGGGTCCAATAACCGAATCCTGGGGCAAATATGGGATTATCAAAGAACTCGACATGTGGTTGGTGTTTTTCTTTTAAATGCTTATTTGCTGTCCTTACTTTTCATGGAGGTTAGAACTGATTTAAGGACTTCGTAAATCTTTATCCTTCTTGTTCTTCTATCGTGGTTGGTATGATCTATTATTTATTTCGTGGGTCTTGGCTTGTTTCGGCATGGGTAAATCCAATGTTAGTATCTTATAGGAGAATATCTTCCTCCTGGTTATCATTCTTCTTGTTAAACTATAAATGGACACATTAGAGAATTKTTTATTCATTTTGTTTCGTGTTTTGCAGGACAAGGAGGCCGGAATTTAGTGCTTGGTTGGCAGAGGTGAAGAAGGTATTGCCCCAGCTTTTAGAATAATTACCTTACTCAAGTAGCCGAAAATCATGTGTGTTTTCTTGAAATACATTGAGTGTCTGCAGAGGTTCTATATCTATGTGGATGTTTAATGTGGATATACTATTTCTTCGATTAACAATATTTGATAAATCTTGTGTTACTGCTTGTGCATTGTGGCAGGTGAACCTGGAGACTTTGACAAATCGAGAGGAAAAGGACATGTTTAAACAGTAAGTTTGTGGATGATTGTAGATAACCTCTCAACCTCTATTCTCTGATATGAAAATAGTGCAGAGGTTTTCTTGAAATTCTAGATTTGRAACCGAAACCTTTACGAGCGGTTTGAGGGTTAATTGTGTGAGTTCATATAACTGACCTCTCTTTCCATTCAACTCATAATCATGGAGGAAGTTCTATGCAAGTGCTGGGCCTTTTTTTGGCTAGTTTGATGCACTTTCTGAAGTCTTACTGTACTTTGAGTATTATGCTGTTGGTTTAACATCAACAACTCTTTTGATAGATACATGGAAGACTACAACACGGCGACTTTTCCTTCCAAAAAGTATTAGCCTGCACCCAAGCATTCGTTCTCTCTTATCTTTTGGATAAAGCTGACATTTTTTGTGTGGGTGATATTTCCTTTTTAAGTTTAAATGCCTTGGAACATGTGATGATCTTTTGCACTTGTTCCGGTTTGGATTAATTCGGCATTGAAAACTGTTTTAACACTATGAGATCGTGCGGTCCTTATGAATATGCACTGATCTTTCGTGGTACAGGTATTACAATATTGATATATATCATCGTAGAAAGGTGACCAAGCAGAGAATGAAGGGCATGAAGGATATGCTGAATAAGCAATCTGAGCGTACTGAGTTCAACGATGAGGAGCAGAGGCGGTATGCTTTGAAAATTTCTTTTATAGTTTTGGCTCTTTGGGGCTGAAAGAATTATGAAGGGTGTGCTAGGTCAATYATGAAGGGTGTGTCCACCGCGTTATCATCCTTTATGCATTTGACTAAGGTCATGACTTCATGACTGGTTGCAGGCAAGAACTTATAGCTGAACGAGCAAAGATGAAGGAGACTGAATTGGACAAAATCAAACGCACAATGATGGAGACTGGCATGGTACTGTTCTTCGTTTGATTTATTACTATATATTTCCTCAGTTAGATGGAGACCAACCACAAATAGGAGGTGCATTTTGTGTTGCAAGTTTTTATTTGCTGCACCGGTCTAACAACCCATGCCTTTCCATCGACTATTTTTTTCACTATTAATTCCTTGATCGAAATGTTGAGTGTTAGATTATGTTGGTAACSTATGGATGGTAAATCTATGTTTCCGGTTACTGAGGTGAAACGCGTGTGTGATCTACTTGTGGATCAGGGGAAAGCCATGAGGGAGCAAGCTGTGTTGCGGGAGGAAATGCAGTATCACTATCGGTTGGGGAATACTGAGGTACCTCGCTTTCTTTTGGCCTACTTGGAATTGAGTCGATACTTGAAGCAAAAATGTTTCTAATTTGTTGCAAGCAAAATGTGCTTCATTCATCCCTAAGAGCCAAAATGGCCAAAGTGGCTTCTCCGTATCTATAGGAGTTGAATCGAGTCATTTAGGAAGCTTTAAAGAAGATAACAAAGTGTATTCTAAGATAGAGCATATCATGTCCCACAACTTGAACAATAGAAACGTGTTTTGGAAGTTACTATAATCACCCATTAGCTTTCAATGTGGATTAGTTGGGTACTTAGGAGTAACCTATTATGCAATATATCAGATTGTTCCTTTGCACGTATGCCCTCAACCCTTTCTGCTTGTTACAGGCTGCGGAGAAGATACAGAGACGTCTTGAGCCAGATGTACCTGGTGCACTCTTTTGATCTTTACTACAAAAGCTGGAGCCTGGATTTGTTCATCTGGACATTTCGCATGTTCCCGAAATTGTTTCTTTGCAAGATCGCAAGTTTTCGTGGGGCACGAGAGTCATCTTTCAACAGTATGTGAGATACTTAGGCTATGAAGTTTCAGCAGACAAGTTGTTCCCTTACATGATCAGGGTGCACATCAATAGGTTTGAACCGCCCATTGTTGCTGCTTTTAGCTGTTTATCTGAGTGTGATGTTATGTATTTGACTTTGATCCAGGTTGCAACTCTGGAATCTGTAATTAAGGATGGCTTTATGCAAACCCCTATATAGACGTATCTCTATTGTGGTATTTTCCGCTTGTTATTACTTGCCATCATACTGGTATGCCACCCTTGCTCTTGTTTCAGTTTTCATACTCAAATATTTTGGAGGCGGAGCCGAAGTTCACCGTCGCCATTGCATTGCTGTTTGTTGCTCTATTTTTTGGATTCATATTCTACCTCGGAATCATTCGAGAAACTCGAAGGCGTGTTTTGACAACACCGTTGCCGCAGGTGATGCCACCCACCGCTGCCGTGCTTGAGAATCCCTCGGGTCCTCAGGACTCGTCGCCTCGTCCTGTATAGTATCTTTAGGCTCAGCATTCTTAAAATTTTATGGACTCATAATTTTGTTTTTCCTTGCATGAGATCATCTCTCTATCTATCTGTCCTCTGAGCTTTAGGGTTTCAGAAGCCTCATCTTGTATAAAGCCCTTCTCCAGTTTTGCTCTTATTACAGACTTATGACAGTGGTGACGGTGTTCCAAATTGTCGAATTGATTGGCTAAAAGTGGCCACAGAGTTTTTTAACTGACTTGTCAGATCTGGATCTGACTGAACTCAGTACTGTAGCGAAAACCTGCGCAGGCATGCGAGTTGTGAAATTACAATAAGAATCTGTTTTGAAGATGGATCTTGTTATAAGTTAGGAGAGGTAGGAGTTTCATTTTTTTTTCAAACCAGTACGTGAATTTGGTGAACATACTACATTAGTCATGTACTTGGAAGAGATGTTATGATATCATGGTGAGCTGTTACTATACTTATTCAGCACTTATGTGGACTTGGTTGTGTATTGTCAGCTGTTGTCTTCCTGTTTGAGCTGATGTTTATTGCTGAACTACCACCCTACTCTCAATCTATTTCTCGAGCAGCTACAATAATATGTCAATTGCCTTTCAATTTTTACAATTTTAGTTCAAATTCTCTTGTTAGCAACTGATGGAAAACTCATGACAGCAACTGGAAGACATCCCATTTGAAAATTTATGCTAGGAAATTGATTGGTATGCATGGTGACCGGCTGCTCCATTTGAAGTGAACTTTAGGCCTTTGGTATAGAAACCCATAGTGGGTTTGTACTTAAACCCCTCACTGTCTACATAACTTTATGGCACATATATTTAGCTTGACTTGTGGCAGGCGACAACCCAGATGTCCGCAGAAAGGGGCCAGGGCCAGATCACCTGTGCATAACATTGTTTACCAATGACGTAAAAAATTTTAATAAGTGTGTTTTGAACTCTCATATCTAGTTTTCAACGATAATAGTTTTCAAAAAATATTCCTACTATTCCAATCTATAAGTTATGTAGTTTCTTCACTATATTACTACACTTTATTACCTACCAAAAAATTCCTCAAAGATTCATTGACTCTAGACTTGAATGAATGAAAAATTGAAGGAGGCTTTGCATCAATCGCCAAGAGCAACATCTTGAAGATAGATATTGTCAACATGCACATGCTAGCCTCGTGTRGTGTATTCTAGCTGCTTGTCTCAAACTCCCACAAAAACAATCCCAACCACTTTCAACCAATTTTAGTTAAAGAAAAAGTCCAAGCAAAGTCAAAGGGCAATCAGCTTTTATATCAAAATGATGTCGAGCATTTGTTGGTATTCTTTTCATTTTCTTTTGTCCACTATATCGTGATGTCCGTCACCACATAAATAAGTTAGAACTGCCAAAGCTCCGCACAATTATCGTCCATGGAGATGGGTGCACCTCGCCTTGGGAGTGGACCTCTTCACCTGACCATGACTTGACTTTGATCGTGCCATTCAAAAATTGGATGCACTTTTTTCAGGTACAATCCGGACTTCACAGGACTGTACATCCCATGGTGGACTGTACGACAAGGCCCCGGGGGGGGGTATTGAAGGCCTTTTAATTGATTTTTAACAATCTTTTGTTTGTTATGCTGTCTTGGGAAAACAACGAAGTTTTTTAGTCACTGCAACTCATGTATGTGCACTCGTATATGACGCAAAATGGTAAGGTAGGGTATTAAGGGAAAGGCACCCAATGGCGTCCTTGTACCCAATGCCATCCAAATCTGCAAAGACATAATCATTTCAAGCCATAAATGTAGGTAGGCGGTACATGGCTTATTTCTTTGACCTAAATTAATAAACGGTCTACAGTACCACTACATTTGTGTTGTAGAATGAATGCCTGACCTAGAAGAGACGGCATTGCGTACATGGATGCCATTGGGTGCCTCTCCCTTACGGCTTCCTGCCATGTGAGCGGGCTGGTAGAAAAAGCACTAGAAGACAAGAAGGGAACATCAATTGTCTTGCCGGGTTCGGTGAGTGGAGAAGTCGGGTTTCAAGGTTCACTTATACTGGTGGAAAAGCCCGTTGGTGGAGATTGGTCAACTTGAAGGGAATCACTACGTGTGAAATTTTTACTCAATCTCTCACCACCCACCTGGGCCACATAGTGACATAGCACTACAATTTCTTGTTTGACGTTGTAGCTTCTACAAAGAACTTTGCCCGCCCGACTCACATGGCAAGAGGCCCTTAACCATGTAAGGACGTTGCGGACCATTGATAGTGGTCAGATGGATGACTTCACTATTAATTGTAGGAAATGAGACTGTATGGCTATACCTATTGGTCCAAGAATCAAAGAATGTTGGTGACTACGTTGGTCACAGAGGGGCCACATCCTTACAGAGGTTAACCCCTCAAGTATTGTGGCCATTTTATTTTGTCAAAAAAAAAATTAAAAATTGCCATTTTTATAGCATTAACTCAAGAAAACATGAATCAAAATGAAAATTTTGAGTATTTATTTGTAGGATCTTATACTGAGGGGGCAAAAAACTTTCAATTCTGAAAAAGCCCATTTGTTTGCCTTAAGATGATCATGAAAGGTGTTTCAATGATTTAGCAAGACTTTAGTGTACAAATCTTCAAACAAATATATTGTAAAATTTGGAGAAGTTTGACCAAATAGATTAGAAGATATTAGCATTTGAAGTGAAGATATTTCTTTCAAGAAGACACTGCTACACTAGAGAATAATTGGGTTGAGATTTTTAGAAAAAAATTCAAATACTACAACTTTATTTACACCCTTTAAAAATTTGTTAAAAAGTAGGTTGAAGATGGAAAGAATTTAAATCCATGGTTTTAATTTTGTAATCAAAAACCAAAAATGTCAAAAGTCTCATTGCTTATTTTCAAAACTATTTATTGACAAATGTATAGTTTGACTATAATATCTAGTGAGTCTTAAGTGTCTTAACAACGGCATGATTTTTGCTTAACAATTGTTTGTTCAATCCAGAGTTCCAAAAGAGTTTTTTATGACCATCTTTTTGAGCTTCTCTCTAGTAACATGAGAGCAGAGCATTGTTATAGAGATAACATCACTTGTAATTTGACTTGTTGTATCTAACAAGTCAATTAATTCTGGCTTTCACATTATGTAGTCTATTTTGCAAAATAAAAAAAGTGACTCACACAAATTAGCTACGGAGACAATATTTGAACATCTATTTTGTAAACCTTTGTCTTCTATCCCTACTCCCCTTCTTTGCCTCTTGCAATTGAGTCTTTTAACCCCTAAAGGACCATTGTCTATTTGGAGGACAAATGGGATTTTGGATAGGTACCTACAATCTCAATTTATGTCCTGATTTATTGGAACTTTTCTTGAAGATAGAAAAACCGATTAATTTTGTGGAAATATAATTTTTTTCAATCAATGCTCGTGAATAAAAGTTATGCCCAAATAAGCTCAAAACAAGGGAGATTGGGCAACCAAAAAAACACTTAAAAATTTTAATATTATTTTTTTTGAATTTATTTCTCATAGATTATATTTTTCCTAAATATAGAGATTTGATTCATTCCATTCAGATTTGTGATGATAAAGTTATGGACAATCTTGTTTTTTGAAAAAATAAGATGTAGGATTCATTATTGAATGGAATTTCTGCAATTTACAATAAAAATTTCTACATGGTTTATTTTGCTTGCTAGAACAATCTCACCATTGGAATTAGTCGAGGAATTAGTGCATTTCAATTTTCATCTTAAAGATATTAATAATTTAGATTTTCTTCTATCTTGTATTTACTTGTACTTAAAAAAAATTTACAGAATAAAAAATCAGCTTTTGTGTATTTATTTATTTTTTCCTAGATTCTCAATTAGTCAACTCAATTCCCAACCATAAAGATTTGAAGCTCAAAAATCTGTAGCCCAAAATACTAAAGTTAAGAAGGTTCAAAGTCAAATAATCTAGTCCAGTGTGTGCTGAAAAACTTGTTTTTTTCTCTTTAAATGCAAATATCTTGCAATTTGTGTGGTCAAAATTTCAGAATTTTTTACCACGTATTCTCATACTAGGTAGGTGTAAGATCTTATTGTTAAATATTTAAAAAAACAATTTTCAAGTTTTTTTACTCTTTGCTACAAAAATGACAGTTTTGAGTGCTTTTTTGCCAAAAAAAGGCCTTGGTCCTTCAGAGATTAAGTCTTTGAAAATTTCAATCTAGATTTCATCCAATAATGGAAAATGTCTAAATATCTAAAAAAAATCTTGAAGACCTAAACAAAATTCTAGTCCAGATGTCCAATAGTCCTAATTAATGTCCACTAATATGCAAAAGAAAATATTTTGAGATAAACTTTCACTTTTTACTATTGTATCTAGTTATWATTATTAGACTAATCATCAAACTTTTCATATTTTCTTGTTGGCAAGTGAAAAGAGGTTCTAACACACCAAAGAACAAGACATTTAAATACCATTTTCAAAAGTTACGAAAGGTCAAATTTATTTTTGACAAATGTTCTAAATTTGTTTTTCTTAAATTCTTAAACATAAAAACGTTATGTTTCTTCTTGAATTGCTCCTCTGCATTGAAGTTCCCATGACCTTAAAATGGGACGCAAGCAAAAGAAACGACTTCCAAGAATACGGGTGATTTTAAATCAATAAGGTTTGTTTGTAGTGTACATACAACTTTCATGTCAGTTTCATTGCAGCCACTAGATATCGCTTATGTTCCCATGAACTTTTTATGAAATTCTCAAAGACTATGGTCGGCCTTTGATTAACCCCTTAAGTTCCTTAACCCTTAAACGCCGAGGCGGACGTTTTGTGTCAGATGAATGAAGCGGAATCAAACTGTATAGGACGGAATTGCAACTATTCATTCTCAAAATTTGTTTTGAAAAGGGAAGTTCTTCTACAGTAGTTTGACTGCAATGATTAGTTTTGAAATTTTGGAGGCTAGTGCTTCACATGGTAATAGAAAAGGACGATTTGCAGGGTCACCCCTTCAACATTTATGGGTTAACTATGTTTCACCAAAAACGCTCCAAAATAGTCATTTCTAGTACGAGTACCAATTATGGAAAAAAAAATATATTTTTGGACACATATAGCCGTAGGATCTTATAGTATGTTTACTTCAAAACAAATTTCGAAAAATTTCAAAAATTTTCACCACAAGGATTGCAAGACATTAGCTTTCAAATTCACATAAATTATTTGGGGGCCTAAGGAAAGACACAGGAGCTCCACTTTACAAGCTCATATTTGTATGAATATTTTTTGGAAATGGTGGTGATTCTTTGGATCATTTTCAAAGCAAGTTTGTTACATGCTTGTAAAGTTTCATATCATTTAAAATTGTACAACATACAAGAAAAAAATAGAAAGAAATATAGTGAATGGTTCAAAATACAAAATTGTTAAGACTGTAGTCATGGAATTAAAAAAATGATAATTCCAATGGGTGGAATGTTGTAATAAAAAATCTACTTCTTACAATTTTATTTTTTTCAAAAAATATTGAAAATTGAGTAAAATAAAGGACTTCAAAGTTTATTATACAATAAAGAATCCTCAACTGCTTAGAAACAAAAATTCTTCATAAATTTTGAGTCATTTATCAAAATGGAATGATTCGAAGCTTTCCTTATATATATAGTCAGCCAATCCCAATTTTTTGTTTTTGAGAAAAGTGATTTAATTCTGTCTATCCAAACTTTCCATTTATGAAAAAAATTACATATTAGGCCATAAGTTTTGAATCATATATTTCCAAATGCCTTGAATTTCAGTGCACATAAAGATATTCTTCTTCCACACCTTCTATTAATGTTTAGGCCGAAACCATGGAAATCTCCAATCACACACACTTGCCTAAACTTGCTATGTTGCCAAATTGCAGGCTCGTCCTTTAAGAGGTAATTTTGTTGATTGTTTTTGTAGGAGCAAATGTGGGGGAGGAGGGTCTATAATGATAAAAAAAAAAAAACTTTACATTTGTAGTGGATGTGAGAGAGTTTGATTAGGATTCTATGGCAAAAATGAGCCAACGTCATAGGAACAAACCTTTTTGGTAGCATAGTTGTATTATAAATGCACAACTTTGGTTCTTACGATTTGTTTGCTTAAATCCAACAAAATGCTTGTAGAATTTTGTATTGACGGAAGCGAAAGCTCACACCTCAAGTGAATGTGAGAGAGTTTAAATAGGACCTTACGGCAACATCAAGTCATCTCAATAAGATGGAGCCTCTCCTAATGCAGCTAAAGTATTTGTTGACACTAAACCAAGAAACAGGGTAGCTAGGCTTTGTATTGATAGAAGCTATATGTTTATAACATTGTTCACTAGTGATGGGAGGTCCCCCACCTTCCCCTACATGCATCTAATTATATTTAGTTGTTTAATTCTGTTTTCTTTCATATTGTATCTAAACCTAAATTCTCCCAAGTATTCCTGGAAAAAATATTTTTCTCTTAGAGAATCTTGGGGGAAAGCGAATTTAAGGTTGGRTGAGGAAATTTGAGCAAGGCCTTACTTAAAAAGCAAGCCAATTCATTGAGGACACAACCTCTTGTTGACTCTASACCAAAGAGAAGAAGCTTTGCATATGCAAAAGCTACCTCAAGAGAGWGTGAGTAGCTATCTTCCTTGCAAAGCAAGCAAGTGTTACAARGCCAGAGCCTGAGGTACTTTAGCTACTTGTTTTTCTTTTTCTTTCTTCCTAGCACACACTGGTTATGGCGAATTGTGGTTTGAACAAGGAGAACTAGGGTTTGCGAGATCGGAAGTGTGCTTGATCGTKTCTAGGGCAAGCACGATTTCAGAGAATGAAGGTCTTTCGCCGGGATTAGAATGCCAGCATCTGCACAACAATTCCGTAATTCTCGAATTCATAGGATGCGGCAATTGCGGTCTGAGCCCTCGAAGAACTTCTGAATCCGTCGCAGCGAGATTTTCAAACGGGACAMATCCGGTCAAAATTTCATAGCATGTCATGGCGAAGCTATAAACATCAGCCTTATCTGTAAACATGCTCGAATTGCAACAATTCTGATCTCTCACTGCCGCCAGAATCTCCGGTGCTCTCCAAAACCCTGTTCCCACCACACCAACAGAGCATTCGTAGTCGGCTATGGCGCAGGAAAATTCSGAAGAAGCACATGATGTAGTAAGGTTTGGAGGTTTCTTCTTCCTCATGTCAAAGGCGATGAGGATGTTGGAAGCTTTCAAGTCGCGGTGCACGATTTGCTTCTTGTGCAGAAGCTCCATGCCCTTCGCAATCTGCAGCATGATGGAAACCGCCTGCGGCTCTTGRAAGGGCGGCTCGCTGTGGTGGCTGTGAGCGCGTTGCGCCAGGGTCACATCGAGAAGCTTGCGAAGGTCGCCCCAGTACTTGTACATGACGAAGGCGAAACGGTCGTCCTTTAAGATTGTGCCGGCGAAGATGATGGCGGAGTTCCCGAGGGGGAAGTGAGAGGTTCCGAGCGGGTATTGGGTTTGCAATGATCGCAGAGAGTAGCCTTTCTTGAAAGCTTTAACTACAAACTCCATGCGAATGGAATCGAGGCCATCACCTTCCACCTCAAAAATCTCCGCTTGCCCGCCCTCGGCGATCTTCGGACCGAGTTCCAAGTTGTCACCCCATTTCTCAGAGAAGAAACCTCCCCACTGGTGCTTGATGCGAACGAAAATGTCACGGTTCGTTTCTTCGGCATCGGAGTCCTCAGCTTCYTCAAGCTCCACGCATTCGTGGGAGTTTCCTTGCTGCTGCTGTTGCGGATGGCGAGATTTTGTAACTGCGCCGCAGGATAAGACTGAGCCGCATGTGAACGCTCCACAATTGGCACAGTGCCAACAGAATAGCAATCTCCCGAGCGTCCTTCGAAAGCGCGCCAGGATTTGAAAGTGGTGCTTCTTGGAATCGTTCTCRTCTGTGAGWGCGAGCTGCGGGACRGRAACTCTCGATTCCAACTCRCTCCAGTGATCCTTCGAGGCTTCAATCTCGAACTCACGCTGGCTGGCGAACTCGCTCCTGCGTTGCATCATGKTTTCTATGCGAGGGGACGAGACCGGCGACGAAGAAAGAGCTGGACTCGGTGTAGACCTAATTGCAGGTTTGGCCATGGCGAATTGACAATCTGATTCTGTCATCGCGGCCTCGCTACCTAACGCCTACACGGCAATTTCGCACCCAAAAATTCTTTGGAAAACAGAACATACCACGAAATTGCACAAGAAGAAATAGCATCGCACACAAGTGWTCAACAACCTAAAGCTACAATAGCGAACGAGYCCTGCCGACGTAAGTAACCTGCCCTCTAATTCGCAAACATGAAAAGTCAGTTCAAGAACACGCAGATAACTGCAACTAGCTCAGATTCGAATTCGATAGCAGTCTATTACTAAGAAACAGCGATCTGAACATAGGTCAAAGGGCAGGRAGCAGACGTGATGAAAAATTCTGAACAACAAATACAGGAACAATCAGACAGCACAACCAACATAGGCGAGAAGCGATGAAGAGCCACACGAGGGAAGCAAGCAGCAGGAGGATGCACCGTGGCCCAACAGCAAAATGTCGTACAAGATTATGTAAAGGGAAAGTATAGCTTTACCTTCCAGACATAGGTGTAGGACGAAATTTCGTCACAGAAGACGGAGCATACAGATGGCCGGCAGTCCGGCACAGAGAATAGTCTCAAAAGCGGAAGGGCCCACTGGCAAGTCGGCCAGCGGCCACTGCATCCACGTCTCCATATTTAGACTACCGATCCCGTCACGGCAAAGGCACTACTTACGCAACTGGAGCTTTGGAACTTTGGAACGTTTTGGACCACAACGACCAGGCAACTGGAACATTTCCACAACATTTCTGGGAAAAATTCGGTTATTACATAGCCACTCAGGGCCGAAGTTCAACATCGRGAATTCAGTAATTTGTCAGACGTCTCGTCTTATACTTCAGTATTTTCCGGCAGCTCTGGTTTTTTCATATTGCAGAGGTTTTGCAGAACCTGCACCGGACGTGATATTCCACAGTATTTCAAGTTACTACAAACAGAGATGCTCTTTCCCGAGACAGAATTCCAGCGTGGCGATCCTCTGACTTCTACACTATAAGGTCTTGACAAACTCGCTTGATTCTCGTGCGCGTGTTGCAAACCATTATCGTCTCAAGTGTTGAAGATGTCAATGATGTCGAGGAACACAGCTTCGGTAAAGGGTAAATTTCATAGTTACTACCGTGCAATCGACGCATATGCTTCGGAATCTTTACAGAAATAAAAGATACTCGAACAAGTCGGATTGTGAAACTTTCAGCAACGTCGAGTTGGCCATTGTTGTAAGTTAACCTGGCTCCCGGTGTTTGCGATCAGAGTCATCAGCCCACATCGACGCTAGCCAGAGAATGAAAAAAGGTGTCAGACCATGTGCGTGTACACAATCGACGCTCTCCAAATTATAGGTCTCATGATTCCCCTCTTATCTGCAACCTATGCTACACTGCGATCACCGCCCTCGTAGGCAGCTGCAAATCCTGCAATGGATATCCGTTTTCCCTTTGCAAGTTGGGTTTTCGTCGTGTGTGTGAGAGAGAGCCAGTGAACAACCTAGTTGCTTCGTTACTTCATGGCGATGTCGATGGCTGCACGAATCTCGGTAAACCCCATGGCCTTTGTGCCATGGCGAGGTGTCTCCGAGTTTCGGACTGGAGCCGAGGTCGTTTCTGCATTGGCGCCGGTGTCTTCGTCTTCATGTTCACGGTTTGAGCGAGTCCGAGTTGCAGGAAAGCTGACATTCGGCAGGGGTAAGTGGTAAGCAAACCAAGTTTCCTTCGACCATTGAGGTTTGTGGAAACGCCAGCAGAAATTGTGATTGGCGAGGAAATTATGCTGCATTGGCCGTTTTCTAATAGAACAGGGTTTCTCTCTGTTTTGTYGGCGACGAAAAGCTCTAMACACAGGAAAAATCCAATACAGAAATTGGGCAAATGTCCTTTTGTATCCAAATTTTATTCGTAGTGTATCCTAGTGACATCCTGTTCTATCATCGCTGGATATTGACTACGGGATTCTTCAAAATTCCATAGATACATTTCGGGTTTCTCCTGTATAGAATCGCGAGGCGCTCCTTGCTTCTGGAAAAATTTCGTGGTTTTCTGCTTGATTCTACATAATGTGGGTCATTTCTTGTTGGGCCCGTCGAAGATGAGGTTTCGATTTGAGAATCAAGTCTTTGCGGCTTCACTTGGAATTCAAATTACGCCATAGTTTTGAAACTTCGTGCGCTTCCAAATCTGAATGTGTGGTCTCTGTACTCGGGTTCTCGATGTATTCAGGACTATTTCTGCTGAATCTGCTCCAATTCAGTACTCGTAAGAGTTGCTGTTTGATTCAAATGTGGTGTACGCGGTTTACCTTTTTGAGATTTTGCGTCAGAATTGGGTCGGTGAAACAAATTAGGGGGTTCAAAGAATTAGGGTTTTGAAACGAGTATCGTCGGAATCTTAAGATATGGTACATCCTGGGTGTTAGATATGTGAATTGAATGCTTGTTGGTTGAGCTTAGGAGGCTTTAGGTGATAGCTTAGTAGCAAAGTTATGAACATATCATCGTTTCTCATTCAACTGATTTGTAACGTCATTGTATGTCCGCACCTACAGAATTGCAGGTGTCTTGCGGGAAACGAACTCGTGCTGCTGTGGAAGTTCGCGCCGCTCAACAAAGTCTCGAAGCTGCTCCAGTTCCTGCCGAATATCAAACGGTAATCTTTTTAGCGTGCTTAGTATTTGTTTTGCATTATTGAAATATGCACCACGCTATTAATTGACTTTAGGGTTGAAATTACAATCTATTYGGAAACTGATGTTGACCAACGTTGAGCCGTTAGCGACATTACACCTTCATTGATGCGGCTTATTAAGAAAGAAACGTTGATAYTCTTYTAAGCTTTCTTAGCTGCAGGTAGCAGTCTATCAGAAGACAATAATGTCTGGTGGTTGACGTTATGTTGACTTTCAAGCAGTATTAAGTTCACTAAGTTCGAAATTCAGTTAAGAACAATGAAGCAGTCTTTGATTTGTTGTCATTAGATGTTTGCTTAAATCATGATTTCTGCTAACAGGCTTTTCGCAATTTCATGAAAACGCAAACAGTTCGTGGACCAGGTGAAGGCTTGCCTTGAGACTGAGCGTGCAGACCTCCCTGTTGGGAAGAATGGCAGGGATGACGAAGACCTCATTCTTTGGTTTCTTCGTGACCGAAAGTTTGACGTTGATGACACAGTTGCGAAACTGATCAAAACYCTTGTAGGCATTCAAACTTAGATCTTACATTCTTATTTATGCATTTCATTTCAATAAGCATCAAGCATGCAGGTATATAATGGCAWGATAGGTTCTAAGCCATGAAGGCTATAATTCAATTTTGGAGACCTGGAATGGTCAMTACCCTGWAATCGATKTCATGCGAATRCTGATATTTGAATGCTAGTCACTTTTGTAATTGGACAGGATTGGCGAAGGGAGTTTGGCGTGGATGAGATTTCAGAGGCATCAATTAGCAGAGTTGCAGCCTCAGGGGAAGCTTACTTGCACACTTCTCCTGCCGTAAATGGAAAGCCAGTCATCGTCGTCACGTCAGCTAAACATTTTCCAATTGTACGCTTTTTTTATTCCCGTTACTTGATTTCACTGTGTTGCCCTTTTGCGAACGAACTCAATATTTCTTGAGTGGTGCGAATTTTCTCATAGAGATGGATTGCGACTCGAATGAATCGTCGTCGATAATCGTACTTTACGCTGAATTATGACTTTCCTGAGTTTCAGATGCAGGATTTTAACGTTTTCTGTGTTTCGTTTACAGGATGAACAGTTATTAGAGAGCGAGAGACACTGCGTGTATTTGATAGAGAAGGCTCTCATGCAACTACCACCTGGCTGTGAAACATTTCTTGGCATCTTTGACTTGCGAGGCTTCAAGCAAAAAAATGGGGATCTGAAGTTCACCAAGTTTCTGGTAAGGACCCTTCATCAAAGGCTTATCCAAATCAATTTGATCAAAACCCTTGTTATGTTCAGTTATTGCTTGTAGGAGGGAGCTTRATGCTGTTCTTTGCACGCACAGATTGATCTATTCTTTAAGTATTATCCAAAGAGGCTGGGGCAAGTAYTGTTCGTGGATGCCCCTTTCGTTTTTCAACCGGGATGGACTATGATCAAACCATGGGTCGGGAAGTATGCTGCCTTGGTAGGTTATCCTCTTTATCGCAACTTTGATTCGTTTGCTTACTTTCTGCGGGCCACAAATTGCGTCACTTCGGTGTGGATATGTTTTGCTCATAGATCGTTCAACAGTCCTAAGCTACACTTTTGGATGAGACATTACAATGAAATTAAGCACACAAAATATTCAGATTGGGTTGCCCCACACTAATTTCTTGACCTTTGACACTGTATATAAACATTTTCAGTTGTTGTACTAGAATGCACTACTTTTGAATTACGTGTTGTTATAATTGGGACTCATGAACCTCCATGTGTCTAAATGAAAATATTTATAGAAATATTTGTTGACTTTGATGGCTTGTAAAGTTAATTTCTTGATGTAAGGCAACCTAATTGTTAAAGCAACCTAGTTTCACTATTTTGTGTAGCTTTATCAATCAGCATAATTTGSTGCTGCTGAGTCTGCTGAAGAGTATACATATTTTGGATGCCAATCAATTCTCTTCCGTCTTATGAACTTTTGAATATTACAGTAGTAGGAGTCCCAGTTTCTTGAATGTGAATAACGAGCTGAAGTCATTTGCCGTGGGGCTCTTGTTTGCAGGTTCGATTTTGCTCTGCAGACGATGTGCGAAATGATTACTTTACTCCTGATACAATTCCCAAGAGCTTCAAAGAGTAGTGGAATAATACTCCCTCCATCAATGACGGAGCAGACGTGGCGCATAGCGACAACAGAGATTTTTTGCAACGTACTGTCCCCCCTTCAATCCACAAAAGGGACATGGAAGTTGTTTGTCAGAGGCCAGTCATTTGTGTGTATTATTGTCATGTAATCTTTGGCAAAAGTTGAGTTGCAGATTTTCCTTTCGTAATGGAAGTCTCTAGGGATCCTTCAAGCTTCTATTTCAACTGAGCAGGTTTGATGAAATTACGACTGTTTGCAAATCTAAATTGGGACAATGTGGGGTTTTTGTTGTATTTTCTTTTGAACATATCGAAATCTAACTGGAATTGTGTATCCAAATGATAGGGCCAAAATGGATGTAAGGTAGGCAAACCCAATATCAACCATTGACCTAATACCACCCAAATGTAGAAATCTTGTTGATTCTAGAATGAGAATCTATGACATAAGTACATGTCTTACTTCGTAATAAGGCATGTATCATTGTCATAGATTTTCACTTTAGAATCAATGACAATCCTACATTTGGGTGGTATTAGGTCAATGGTTGGTATTGGGTTCGCCTACTTTAGTCGCACAATTCTCCTAGAGTTGTTAGTTTTGTCCTCATGATCGGGGATTGAACATTCATTGACTTTTTGCATTTCGCATGTATGCAAGTGAACGAGTAGGATTGCCTTGTTGTTAAAGTAATCTCAAGTGTTATATTTAGAATTTGTAGTCATTAATTCTCTAACAAATGTCTCAATGTTGACCCTGGAATGATCCGACTCATTGGAGCGAGAAGAGGCCTGATAAGTGCATAAATTGTCAAGAAAGATTTTGGGCTTTTGCAACTGTGCGTGCTTAACCCTTGAAGGACGGACCGGTGGATGTGGAAATCATGCATTTTGATACCATGTATCATCTCCTTTGAAAATGCTAAATATATTCATTGGAAGTCAAAGTACTAGAAAAGATCTCCCCTTTTCACCCCTAATACAGAGGATGAATGATTGCATTTCTGTCCAACAAGGAAAGATTCTTTGCCATTCATCGGACGCAAAACGTCCTCGACGTCGTTTAAGGGTTAAAGTAATCGTAGGATCTGCAAATTTATCAATGAAACTACCGGTATGTGAAGCTTGATAGCGGCAAATGGTATTTCATGTCAAGATCAAGAGGTTTGATCGGGAGGAAGTGGGCGTTGATCTTCAACAAGCATGTCCTCACTTCTCAACAAATCACATCAATACACGCGTGAAGAAGCTCGGAAATTAAAAACAAGAATGGTGTAACCACAAGGCCATGTCTGTCATAGGTTAATTCATTCACTAGTTGGACCTCACATCTCCACTCGAATCCTAACCTTGCTGTGCAGTGTAGATAGGATTTGGAAACTGAGATTTCAAAACCAAAGTCGATGCCATAGTCTCTATCCTTTGGACAAAGTCAATCAAAAATTGTAGTGTTTGGAGGATGCCTAGAAGGACACCATGAATTTGTGTTGATAGCCTACTGCAAGCTAATTGAGAATGCGGAGCTTGCAAGCCCCATGTCTTCGAGAAGATGGATAGGAAGCTTCATTTTCAGTGAGCAGACCACCTGCAGGAGACTACAGAGTACCCCAGTGACGAATAAACGAGTGCTTGGGGGGCTTGCCCACATTGGCCACTGCACGGAACTAAGAGCATCTGTAGTGCTACCCAGTATAAAAATTTTGAAAGGTAAATAATTAGAACTTGATAATTGTCTCATTGGAAGCGCATCTAAAAAAACTTGGAGAAGGTACAAGAAATTTCAAATTTTGACATTGTACAAGTATTTCAAAAGCAAGATAAAAATCAGAAATTTCTTGTACCTTTTTAGCAAATCATGGTTACCAAAGCAATATTTGGCCATTGACCCTCTACATTTGGTCACATTTAGATTTTGTCCATTGATGCTTATGGTATGGTTGTTTGAATGAAATTGTTTCACAATTGTACTCTGTTTTGTTTGTCATTGTACCTAACATTATTAGTATTTTCTTCCTTATTGCTTCAAATTTGCTTGTCTTTAATATATAGCACATTGTCAATTGGTCATTAAATCCATTCGTGGCACAACAATAAATACATGAACTTTGGAGTTTAAAATGTAGGACAATGTTTGATTATATTATATTCAATTTGATAAAGAAGAATATGCAACACCTATTAATAGATTTTTCTTTTTCTGCTCTGCATTACGTACTTGCCACTTGTCATAAGTCCGTAATTACACTACTCCATAGTCTACCTCAGAAAAAATGTCATCAAGGGTAGCAACTGCTATCCATGTCCTTGAGACATAATTAGTTAACCACCCTTGACAAACTCTTCTTCATTTGTGATGGAAAGAAGGTTATTGAATCAACTTTATGAATAGCACCCTAGTTCAAACAAATTTAGTGCAGGTTCCTCTGTTTGAGAGACATCAAATGATTTTTTTCCAAAAACATAAATGCGGTAAAAATACAAGCACAATATTATCCTTATAGTTTAGGAATACAAATTTGTAGCGAAAATGTTCAATCATTCAATGCAAATTAAAACTAAAGTCACTAAAGTAACTTAGCCTATGACAAGCCAAATAGGAGCCTACCTTTTACAAGCAAATATATACTTGTGGTGTACATTCCAATTTTGAAATGTGCACCACAAGAATAATTTCACCTATAAAAGGTTGGCTCCCATTTGGCTTGTCATAGGTTGAGTTACCTTATAGTGTACTAAGTTTATTCCTCTGAGAGATTTGCTTTTTAAGGTCAAATATGGTACAAGAAACTCTTACATTAAGCACAAGCACTAGCAAGGACAAGAATTGCAGTTGTAAGTTACATGGAATTCAATTGATATCTGTGAGTTTGTACTAAGTGTGAAAAACATTTCATTCATTTTTGCAAGTGATCTTTATTTATTTAGTCTGACATGAAAACGAGAAAAAAAAATGTGCAAAATGTTAGATGGCATATTTTTTAGATTGTCGTACACAGTCCAAAGTTTGCCTTTATGGTGAATGGATGCAATGGAAACTCTCCCTTGCTTTGTAATGATGAATTGAGACTTTCCATTATTAGGGTCTTGGTTTGTCCGTTACGTTTGTTTGTACGGAGAAGTGTAAGCACGTAACTTACATTGAGTATCAAGTTATCAACAGTTTAACACAGGTTGTCTCTCAAGAGCATGGTTCAGAAACTGTACTGACAATTCTATTGCAATTTCGCAATCTTGTCAAGGCTGTGAACAACTATTAGAGTTGACACTTTGACCAATTTTTTTTTTGGGGGGTGGGGTGGGGTGCAGCCCTTTTTTTTGTTTTTGAAAAAGTGCCAGGATGGCAATCACTTAAAATTTGGTGAAGCATTTTATTTCTTTGTACATCCATCTTTTGTACCATAAAACACTTTGCAATCAAATTCATACAATTTTTCATCCAAATTTGACAATTTCATCCATATTTTAAATTGGATTGAAACTTTTCTAGCAAAAAAGAATTACTCTTTCCTGGCAAAAAAAAAAAAAGATTTTCAATATGAAATGGTGCTTTCTGGCTCCATTTCGCCCCCTAAAAAAGAGCTGATGGGTTGTGTGTCAAGTTAGAGAACATGATCTCAACATCCATTGCAAAATGAACACATTAACTTTCCAGAAGACCAAGTACAGAGCTCATCAGAAAATATGGATGGTTGACTTTGGAGCAACATTTTTCACATTGCTACACTCCACCAAGCGTGAGCCACACCGTTTGTCCGCATTTCATTCTTGGTTAAGGTACTAGGAGCACCCAATGGCGTCCCTGCACCTAATGACGTTAGTTTCTATATATATAAGGTATTGATTCTAGAACATAAATGTAGTTAGATTGTAGATAGCTTATCATTTAGGTAAACAAAATAAGCCATCTACAGTCTACGTACATTCATCATCTGAAATGACTATCATGTGTAGAAATTGACGCCATTAGGTGCACGAATGCCATTGGGTGCTCCTACCTTATGCCGTACCTTATGCCGTCTGTCAACCCATGTATTGGATGGGGACTGAAAGTGGACCCAAAATTGTCCATCAGTGTCTGTGGTTGTGTTGCCAGATGTCTATCAAAATCAAGCTGCAGCTTCACTTGGCCCAACTCACTCTTCTAAGCTTACTGGATGTGTGACTTGTATGTATGTACCCTAATGGATCATTCACACAACTTCCATAATGTACATTCAAGTTTTGCCAGCTTCTGCATAGTGATAGCGATTGCTAAATGGTCTGGACATGAGTAGGCTTGCCCAGCCTTGGACATCTTGTCAGACCGCGAGTCTGATATTTTGTTGCGGTGGTTTTATCACCCAATCAGAAGTGGGCTCCTTCCATGGACGAAGCCAATAGAGTTAATTGTAAAGTTTGTCATGTGTTTGTGAACGGGTGTCAATGGAAGGTTTAACTCTTAAACCAATRAAACCTTAAATTCAGAGGATGAGTAGTTGCAGTTTTGTCCTACAAGGAAAGATGCTCTCTCATTCATTGACGAGGAAATGGCCTTGTTGTTGTTTATGGGTTAACTAAGAATAGTAGAAAAGAAGCACGGCATCATACTCTATTAGACTTTAGTTTTGGTGTTCCAAGGAATTTTGTCCAATCTTTTTTCTCCAAACTCCGGCTCCTCGTCCCACATTGCATACACTTTACAATTAAGGTAGGCATCCTCAAAGCGCCACAAATTGGTATTGTGCCTAGTTACTATCATAAGGCTGGTTAGATTTTCATATTGTCTTGTTGGCAAGTGAAAGGAAGTTTCAATGCAACAAAGAATGCAACATTTGGATACAACATGCAAAAGTTATGAAGGGTCAAAGTTTGATTCTCAAAGCGTTTCTTCCACATAGGTACATAACTGAATTTGAAGATGTACAAAGTGTGAAGATGGCGCTTTTAGTTTAGTGGAGCTTTTGGGTTTCCTACCTTGTCACGGTTTATCACCCAATCGAAAGTAGGCTCCTTCCAATCGGGCAATATTTCTATTTTCGCATGCCTTCCCAAAGACCATGTGATTAGTACCAACAATATGTGGGTTTTTTTGTTTCTTTCTGTGTGTGTGTCACAAATGAAACGGAGTTCCATTGCAAAGAAATAAAATACAGAGCCTGCCAGCCATAAATGGCCTGGCAGGAAGACACAGACTCACTCTACAAAGACACCCAACCTGACGCAAGACAACCAAGGAACTCAGGCCACCAGCGGGGCGCTGCCGTGATCGCTCGATCGGGAGTAATATGGATTTGCAACGTGGGACTCGTTATAATTGCCCAGCTAGCTGCCTAGCAGATGTTTCCATTGGTAGCTTTTGGAATTGCAAAGCTTTCATGTATGTCACTCAAAGAATGATGCAGTTTTTTATTTAATGATCACATGGGAACACAGATGGGAATTGCATCCCATTATATTCAGTAGTGCTGGATGTTCTCCACAATCAATTTCAAAGAGCAAAATAGTTTGTTGTTGTTGGCTGTTGAAAATTCAATCAGTAATTGAAGTCAGCAAAAATTGATAGCCGGAATTTTTTGACAAAGGTAAGAAGACACAATGAAGAAGACATGAGTAAGGAGACACAACAAAGAAGACACAACTAATAAGAAGACATAGGCTTCAAAAAGATTTCAGTCATGTGCACTCTTCACTGTGCTCAGGGGTTGATTGGCATACAACAACTAGAGTAACCTTGCCAATCACCACACAGAGAGGAAGTTCAAATCCTTCTCCACAACACACTAAGAACTTGCAAGCTATGAAACTTGGCACGATTATTCTTTTTTGCGTTAACCCATTAAGGACCGTGGTTAATTTGGGGGGCGGGCAAGGCATTCTCTAATTTCTAATTAAACATGGAAAATATATCAAATTGTGATGCTTTCCAGAGATTTGACCATGCTTATGGAATTGGCATGAATGATTGGGCCTCCACAGCAAATTTTGTGGCAATTCAAGGTTCCCTAATTGGAAGACTTTTGTATTTTCAGCCCAAATTTCATTAGTTTTTCCAATTCTTAAACCGCATGCAAGCACAGACTGTCTTGGTTCTTGTCCCAATCCATTCGATTTACAATTTCTCACACCCGTCCCCTTTTGTCCGTATCCAAATTCATTCTAGAACTTTGGCTATCACTGAAAAAGTGTCAATATCAACCCGAAAGTGGTCGACCGGTACTTAATGGGTTCAAATTTACTACAAAAAAAAATTTGCGAAAGGATTTTCTCTTGCAAATTTAGTTGCAACTTCGACGAAACACGCTTGAAAATTCTTGAAAAAACATTGTTGCCATTCACCGCACAGTGTGCATTTTACTAAAGTTTAGTGTATTGTCTAGCGTTTGCCCAGTTTCAGGGCTGTGCGGTGTTTGTCCGGTGGTTAACAAATTTAGCGTCCGGTGATTGGAAGCGTGCTATGAATGGCACGGTTACTCTAGAATGTAGATGTTTATACAATACAAGAATAAATTCTCTCATTGAAAAGAAAAAGAAAAATAACATCTGGTTTCATTGGTTTCAATAAAAACATTCAGGTAGTGTGCTCATGAAGCAACCCTTTCAGGGCTGATGGGCGTTTTCAATGCTTGGAAGTGTTTTCCCTTAAGTTTTCCCTTGGAGACAAACTGATGCGGAATCTAAACGCAAGTGGTTTCATATTTTTTTTAGAGCTTTTAAGAACTACAATTCTGTTGTAGGAACCTATTCTTGATCGTACCCCTTCTAAACCTACACATGTGCAATCTGGAAAATAATAAGGCTTCATCAAAAAGAAGTATTGTGGCATGCACATAGTAATAGCAAAGGTTTTCAATTGCAAACGTTCTTAAACTTATTCTTGGAGCTCTCTGATGTCCATTTTCTTAACGATGAACAAATTGAAACTGAAGTTTCGTCCTGCTAACTACTTGAAAGTTCTTCTAATTTGTGGAGATACTACATCAAGTTGTTGTTCTATCGAAGGGTTGCAATTGTTGTTACTAAAGTACATATATTTTTAAAACCAAGTATGTCAAATGGTTGACCAAGCCAAAATTGAATTGAATTTAGTTCAAAATTGGATTTGTCAAAATGTGGTCACAGAATTTTAAAAATTCAAAAATTTCAAAAAATTACCATGTCAAGAAAACCTCATTTTAAATCCATTTCAACAAATTTTACTCCGAAAATGGTCATATTTTGCTTGTTATTGAATTTTGAAGTAATTTTGAAATTTTCCTTTCAAACTTTATAAAAAAAGATTGGTGATATTATTGGCAAATCTAACCGTACGGGTGAAATCTAAAACTCTAAGTCTCCACATTGTATTTGTATATCAATTCCAAAATATGCTTCCAAATATCACTTTATAATGATTTTTCTCGAATTGTCAATTTTAGAAATGAATCAGGACATTTAGGGGTTAAATGAATTTTTGAGCCAATCATTAATATTTTAGATTATTTTAGCATTTGTAAAAAGGGAGTTGAGCTACCGACTCTCATTTTGAAAAATTCAGCAAATATTTGTTCACTAATTCAAAATGAACCCACCTTGGCTCTTATTCCATTCATTGGCAAATTATGAATCAATATCTGACAAATCTTATCACACTCACATTATCGATAATCCATTTTGTGGCCATCATGTATCCATTTTAGAATTGCTTATTGTCCATTTCAGAACTTTTTGTAGGGATTGTTTGAAGAAAAAAAGGTCACAATAAAAGCACACTACTATATGCCATGAAAGGGATTGTATAGGACTTACCTACTACCATGTTTATTAACCCTTAAAAGACAACTTATATCTCCATTTGGTCAAACTTAATTAGTTTTCCATATTAAAACACACTCTTCAAAAACCGCTAGGGCTCATTGGTCTCCACACTACCACTCGTGATACAATCATACAATGACACCTGAGGTTTTATTATTTCATTGTTGAAAATATTAGAAATATAGTTCAAAGTGATGACAATTTTTCCTTTTTCTTTCCCTTTATTTTGTGAATTTTCATATGCATATTGAATGCCAAAAGAATGGTTGTCAATACCAATCTAGGAGAACAGGATGAACCTCTAGTTGTTGAGGCACTTTTGCATCTGCACCCTCGGTCATTGCAAGAAAGACTAGCCGTTTTGTGTAGCCGTTTTCCACAATACTCATGATTTTTTTAAGAGTACTATATAATTAGAAAAACAATTTTTAAAAAATATAAAAAATATGTTTGATGTATACACCTTTAAGAAGAAGGTACCCTAGGAAGGAAAAGTGTAGAAAAAACATTTAAGTAGGAGAACTAGAAAAGTGCAAAATCTCATGAAAATAGGTATCTTGACGTTTTAATTTGTCAAAAATAGGAAAAATAATTTTTAAAGAAACTAAAAATTGTAAATTTGGAAAGACTTCTTGTTGAAGATATTATACCAAAAGAATGATCTTCAAACTATTTTCAATGTTCAAAATTGCGCTCGCAAGGGATCCCTATAAAATAATGATTTTGTAAATTTCCTTCAAGAGGAACATGCTTGCTTAGTGTTAAAATAGACCATAGAAATTTTAGCTCTAGATCATTAATTTTGGATACTCCCTAGTACTAAAAACCCTAAACTGCAAAGTGTGACAAATTAGCTAAATACAAATTTAAATACAAAATTATTTTTAAAAATTTATGAAAAATAAGGGATCTGATTAAAATCAAGTTAGTCATCTCCAATAAAAATTTCACAGTAATTGGGTTCATGCTTCAAAAGTTATAGCACATGACAACTCTCCTATTTCAAATGTGATGCAAAATAGTACCTATCTTTCTTGCAAACACCCCCCTCAACTTGGAGATAACATAAATTAACCCCTAAAGGACCAACATGCATTTTTTGGCAACATAGGTTTTTTGGGCAGGTACGTGTGACTGGAGATTTTCATATTTTGGGCTGAAATTTTAATAGAATGTCGGGACGAGGAATATCTTTCATATGCACAAAATTCATGACATTTGAAAATATGAGTCAAAAGTTATTGCATAATATGTTGTTTGTTTCTCAACTCGGGCAGTCCGGGCAGATTTGGAAAAATCACTTTTTTAGGAAATAAAAATTTGAAATTTGTTGTTCAGATTTATATGTACTAAAAAAGCTTTGAATCATTGCATATCAATAGTTGAGATGAAAGTTATGAGGCTTTTTAGTTTGCGGGCAGTTATGGAATCCCTACACCAAAAAAAACTTTGAAGTCCATTATTTTACTGAAATTTCAATATTTTTGAAAAAAAATAATGCTTTTGGATGGAGATTGTTTAAAAAATAGTAATTGAAACCAAAAATAAACAATGCTCAAATAGTGACCCTATAATGACATTCTTAAAGTTGGTGTTGTTACTTATTTATAAAAAAATACTAGTAAAGAGATAAAGCGGTTTATCTTCGAGTCGAAGATAGAAATGAGACTGCGAAAAGTCTCATTGTAACGAATATGGCCTTTATTTTTTAAAAATTTGATACTTGTACTAGAAATGGCAGTTTTGAAGCATTTTTGGTGAGAACATAGTCAAGGAACTTTAGGGGTTAACATCTTAGGTGGGATGCAAAACTAGATGTTGGTGGTATACACTATTGAAAAGAGCGTGCATGTGGGGCTGTTGAGTTGTTGCATGACATTGGTGTATTGATATTGGGAGATGCTTATGACTCCATACTTACCAACAAACTAAAACTCCATATAACTTTTAGCTCACTAATCCAAATGGAATGATTCAAAGCTTTCCACTTCTATATAATTATAAAGAACCAATTTCAAATTTTTATTTTTTCAAAAAGTGATTTTTAAAGAAGTTTTTCGGGGTGCCCGGACTGCCCAAAGTTCAAAGAAAATCACATATCATGCAATAAGTTTCTAACAATCTAGTCAATTGTTATGAAAATTGTTGGGCCTCAAAGCTACACATTTTGTGTAAAAATTTCAAATTTCAAATAATAAAAACTCCATTCGTAGTGCGAGGCCCAAAATTGCTATGTTGCCAAAAAAACGCAGCTTGGTCCTTTAGGGGTTAACCCAAGAAGGACGCCGCGGATGTTTAGTGTCCGCTGGATGCCAGAGTTTATGTCCGTGTGGGACAGAAGCACAACCATTCATCCTTGTAATTTTGTGTGGAAAGAAGAGATCTACTAGTACAGTATTTTGACTTCAAATGGGTTCTTTTGAATTTTTTAACATCAATTGTTCCCACGGTTTCAGAAATGATGATTTCCACAGGGACCCCGCGTCCTTCCAGGGTTAAGCAATGAGGAAATAAAAGAGGTCGAGTAGAATGCTTACCCATGGCTTTGTGAAAGTTTGGCATGTGGAGCAGCATCTTTGTGATGTAGGCCTATATCAAATATCCGCTTGTGTACCAGTAATCTTCAAAAACAGCTGCCCTTCTCTTTCTATCAATTGTGGCCGACATGTCCCTGCGTACAAGTTAAGCTTATTTGCACAATTTATTCACAAAAAAGCAAGTAAATTAGCTTCCTGAATTTGTGCTACTTTTTCTAATTTGAAATATCTGCACAATTCATTTTCACAAGCTGCCAGCACGTCTATGGAAGCCATCCAGTTGACATTGATAGGGAAAGATGGATAATGGAACTTACTGCATGGGAAGCAGAATTGAAATAAGGTAGCCTGCTCTTAAAGCGACCATTTAAGAGATGATTGCATTTCCAGGGGAGCTAAACTCCTTGAAACAATTTTCAGTAAATTTTCATAGGAAGGAAAAAGGAATTGGCATCTAACCCAAGTCGTTTCATATTTTTTGAACCTTCCAAGAATTAGTTACAAATTTTTGAAGTTGTAATGGAGTAGTCACTAAAAGCAATCACCTCTTGAAATGTACACTGCTGGTACACTGAAGAAAGAAAAATGTACCTCTGCGTCATGATCGCTTTTAGAGCATGGGTGCTTTAACCCTTAAAAGACATTGCATGCCTAAGGGGCATTTTGAAAGTCAACTTGATTTTTTCATGTAGTTTTTTATTTTAATTGTTTTTAAGCTTAACTAAGAAAATGAAGCTTCAATAATTTACTTTTTATTCCAATTTGTTTTTTTTCAAAATGTTTGAAATTGCAAATTTTGTGACACATTAAAGATAATATCTTGAAAGCTCAAAATACAACAATTTTTAACTTTTTCTTTTGAATTTCTTTTTGTGTAAGCTCCAAGTATACACCAATTATGCCATGATGTTTGACACCATTATTTCCATTTTTTTTTAAATCATAATATTTTAAGCATTTTTGTAATTACTATGATTTTTATACTGAAATTTCTTTAAAAACTCATATGAAATTCAATTTGATGTTTTAAATTACGAAAAAATATATATAAAGTTTCAAACACATATTACTACATGTGAAAAATATTAAAAAATTGAAATGTAAATTCTAATGTAGAAATCTAATGAAGTTTGACCAAAGCCGGACATGAAATGTTCTTTAAGGGTTAAGAGCAGTCTACCTTAACTCCTACTATCCACTTGTTTAAAGAGCTTGTGTTCTCATCTTTACTCACTTCTAATTTGTGTATTTTGAAACTATGTGATATAATTGCTGAATATTTTTGAGTTTTGTGAATTTAATGCCAAATTTTACACACAATTAAATTATATAAAGTGTCAAAGCTTATTTTAGACTTACATGACATATTCAGCGCCAAAGTGGTAATAAGAAGCGTGCAAAAAACGAAAGAATTCTTGTGTGGCAGCCTTGTAGATTTTATAAAGAAGATTGTTGTGTGACTGTCTAGAGCAATCAGTTTGGGAAAAAACGCTAGGACTTGAAATTGGGGAAAAAAATCGATTTGCAATTTGAAAACATTGGGAAAAAGTGGAAAGTATATAAAAGCCCTTTTTTAGGTCGGCGGGCAGAAATTAACTTTTAAGAAAACTTCAAATAAATTTTTTTTTAGTTTTTTCAAAGCTGTATTTTTGCCTACATGGGAAGCTTTGATTCTTTCCATTTGGATTTGTTATGCAAAAGTTATGGACAATCTTAGATTTCGGGCAATTAAAGCATCTTCTTGAAAAAATAACTTGTAGTATTCATTTCTGATCTCAATTTTCACAATTTGAAAAAAACAAAAGTTGCACAAGGTTGAAATCTCTTGCTAGAACAATCTCACCGTTCAGATTAGTGTATTTCAATTCCGTCATAGAGCTATTAATAATTTAGATTTTCCTTCAATCTTCAACCTACTTCTACTTAACAATTTTTTAATGAGTGAAAATTACGTGTGTTTTTGTTTAATTTTTTTTCTTAGATTCCCAACTCAATTTTTTATCATATAAAAAAGGAAATTCAAAATCAATAAAGAAAAATCATAAGTTATGAAGGTTCAAAGCCAAAGAATGTAGTTGGACAAGTTGCAAAAAAACTTGTTTCCTTCACTTTAAACGCAAATATCTTGCAATCTCCATGGCCAAAGTTTGTGAAATTTCTTCCACACATTCTTAAGCAAGTCTAGTACAAGATCCTACAGTTAGATATGCCAAAAAAACATTTAATTTTTTTTTTGCTCTTTGCTTTAGAAATGGTAGTTCTGAGTGGTTTTTGATGGAAAAAAGCCCTTGGGACTTTAGGTGTTAATGTACTTGATTTTGTCATTTATGCCTTGAAATGATAGTTTAGGTCCATTGAAACGGTTTATGGTATTTCTACCTTAGCCTTGCTACTCAGCTAACTTGTCCATCACTCCATTCCCATGGGTGCCAAGCATGGGCTCTTCTAGATTGGTCCCAAGCTCTCTTTGCACAAGATACAAATATAATAAATGGAGACACTCCCTCTAATGGCACAATAGGGTGTCCTAAAATGGACAATATTTGGTTGTATTTTTTATTAAAAAAGTTTTCATTTGTTCACACTTGCCATTAGGAATAGTCAAGTTTGCTTGCTAGAATAATCTCAAGCATTATTGGAATTATTGTCCCATCTTAAAGCTATTAATCTAAAGCTCTTAGACTCTTTAAGAAATTGTTAAGTAGAATTCAGTTCTTAGTTTTTCTTTTAATCTTGAGTCTACTTAACAATTTCTTAAATAATTTTTCAAAGAATGAAAATCAAGTTTAAAAAAAAAATCCTACTTTTTCAACTCAATTCTTGAACACAAAATCTTTTTAGTTCAAAGCCCATAGTGCAAAAAAATTTGACAAATGGCGGTCAAAGTCATTTGAAATTAAAGGCCCGTGTTCAATAAAAAACTTTTTTCCAACTTTGTATGCTAATATCTTTTAATTCTTTTGGTCAAACTCCATGAATTTTTTAGGAAGTCATCCCTAACAAGTAAAGTACAAGATCCTACATTTAGATTCTAAAAAAAATTCTTTTAGAGGGGTGTCACAACAAAAATGACAATTTTGAGTGCTTTTGGATAAAACAAAATGGCCTTGATTCCGGGAGGGTTGGTGTTCAATTGCCTAGAATAGATGTGGATAGCTTCAAGCCAATGCAAAAAAAATGGATAAATGTGTTTAACTCTTAAAGTTCCATTACTATGTTTTCACCCAAAATGCTCCTAAACTACAATTTTTAATACAATTATCAATTTTTTTTTGAAGAAAAACTCTTTTTGACACTTGTAACCAAAGGATCTTGTAATATCCTGACTTGAGAACATGTGGTAAGAATTTCAGAAATTTCCATCTTGTGGATTGTAAGATATAAGCAATCAAATTCATTGAAATCACTTTTTTGGCCTTGCAAAAAATAGGGCAGCTGCACTTCACAACTCACAAGCTTACTTTTCTATGAAAAAAAGTGCTAAATGGTGGTGCTTCTTTGTATACTTTTTGCTAGAGAAGTTGAACACATGCTTAACAAATTTTAGATCATTTGGAACTATACAACATATAGAGAAAAAAAATAGGGAATAGTAGAGAATGATTCAAAGTACTAAATTGTTAAGAATTTAATTATAGAATTGAAAAATGACAACCCTAATGATTCCAATGTTGTAATAAACAAGGTACATCCTATTTTTTCCAAAAATACTGAAAATTGAGTAAGATAAAGGACTTAAAAGTTTATTTCAGAGTAGAAAATACATAATTGCTCGCAAACAAAAAAGCCTCACAACTTTTGACACATTGATCAAAATAGAATGATTTGAAGCTTTCTACATACATATAACTCTGAAAAATCAATTTCAATTTTTTGTTTTTGAAAAGAGCAATTTTTTTCAATCTGCCTAGATTGCCCATTTACAAAAAAAAATACATATTAGGCCTGAACTTTTGACTCATATTTCCAAATGTCATGAAATTTTTGTGCCTATGAAAGATATTCCTCGTCCCCACCTTCTCTTAAAATTTGGGCCAAAAATATGGAAATCTCCAATCACACATACATGCCCCCAAATACTATGTAGCCAAAAAACGCATGTTGGTCCTTTAGGAGTTAAAAATGTATGACTATAGTCATGGCCATGCACACATGTGCCACAATGTTTCCAAAACCTCATTTCATTCATCATGCAAAGTCAACAAATGCAAAAATTTACATACTCAAAATTGCATACTCCATATTTGACCACCCTCAATTTGAGCCTAAAAAATGGTGGAGCAAGAAAACTCGACCCTTCTTAAAAGACACCGAAGGTTTTCTGCAATGAATTCCCGTTTCATTGTAAAAAGAAAAAGAAAGACATCGAAGGCCATACAATTGTTGATCCGAAATCAAAACAAAACAAAAAATTGTCTTTCACCCTTTTGTACCCCCTCCTAAGGTAGAACCACCCATTCTTGATCATGGGCCAATAACCAACCTATAGACTAACATATTTCCAACCAAGTCCCGAATGTTTTTTTTTTCTTCCTTTCAAAGTTGGAACTAAAAGTTCATGACACATGTCCCACCTTAGTGTGACAAAAAGTAGGAAGCAATAAGTGAAAAAGTAGTTTTCTGAGTGATCACAATTGAAAGAGTCTAAAGATTCGCAATGGGTCCGGTGCGCTTTTCGCCTTCGAAAATTCATAATAATTTCAATTCAAGCGATGAAACTACCAAAGATTTTGCAATACCCGTGATTTCTATCATTGCACCTCTGAAAATATTTGCTTTGAGATCGGTTATGGGTGGTTCTAGCTTGAATCAAAAAGAATGTATTAGAAAGAAACAGAAAAACGCAATAAACTGGTCCTGTCAGGGTGTATTCATGGGGGTGTATACCTGCAGAGAGACACGTGTTGTACTGGTGATCGGAGTTGACTTTCTAAAGATGCCTCCATCCTTTTAAATCTTTAATAATCGAAATCATAGAATCCACTTTGCTTGTGTCAAAAATAAATAAAAAATCATAGAGTCCTTTTTTGTATTATTTTTTAACAAAAATGAAACGAAATTTCATTGCCGGTTCTTTTTTTGAAAATTTTGCACATCTCTGCTTATATCGGTGTAACAATTATAATTTTTACCTCAATTTTCTCCGTGGTCATTTAGGAAGGTTTTAAGAAAAAAATAACTTCTCCTTTTGTTTCATGATTGATGTAAATTGGGAGCCTCTTCATATTAGGTCACACCTTTTGTACCAAATAACTACATTAGTTGCACACAAGATTGTTATTTAATCCGTAAAGGATCATTGTCCCCTCAAGGGACAAAATGGATTTTGGGCAGGTTCCTATGATCTCAATTTTTGGTGAAACTTTTCGAAACTTTTTCATAAGATAAAAAAAATAATTATTTTTGTGGGAATATAATTTTCATTTCAATTGGTGCTTGGGAGAAAAAGTTATACCACAAAAAGCCTAAAACTAAACTCGGCGGGTAGCAAATTCTTTTTCTTCAAAAATTCAAAAATAAATTTAAAATTATTTTTTCTAAAATGATGTACTTTTGTCTACATGTGAAGCTTTTATTCATTCTATTTGGACTAGTAATGAGAAAGTTATGCACAATCTTGTTTATTGGGCAATCTGAGCATTTTCTTGGAAAATAACTTAGAGGATTGATTTCCAAATGCAATTTTCACAATTTTTCAAAAAACATTGTTGGACAAGGTTAAGTTTACTTGCTAGAACAATCTCACTATTGGGATTATTGTGTTTCAATCCCATCATGGAGCTATTAAAGAATGAAAATCAAGTGTCTACTATGTAAATTTTAATTTCTTAAACTCTCAACTCAATTCTTTAAAAAAAAAAAAAATTAATTCAAAATCTGTAGTGCAAATTTTTTCCACCTATGGCAATCAAAGTCATATGAAATTGCAAACAACAATTCAAAAAACATTTTTTTTCAACTCATATCTTCCAATCTACACGGTCAAACTTGATGAAACATTTACCACATGATCTCGCACAAGTTAAATACATGATCCTATGGTTATATTCTAAAAAAAATGTTTTTTTGTTTTCGTAGGTGAACGCAGCAGAAAAGTCAGTTTTGAGTGGTTTTTGACAGAAAAATGGCCTTTATCCTTTACAGATTAACCTCCGAGAACAACTCCAATGAAGCCTGTTCACAAGCACGGGACTCGTGCAAACAGGGATTATAACGATCTTATGCACATAATTTTGAGCCCAATGGAGTCATTGCAACCAATAGCATTTTCAATGGGCTCGTCATGTAAGAGCTCTTGCTCAATATCTTGACACAATTTGTTGAACACGGAACAATACTCCAAAAGTTGAGATTTTCTTACACTTCTTCCACAATGCATTGAGAAGGCAGAAGGTATTTAGGAGAAAATTCAAAAAGAATTGTACCACAATGTTTCCTAAACCTCAGTCCATTCTGCATAGGAGGCAATGCACAAAGTGGTGGGCTATAGCTAGCAAGAGGCTTGGCCCACCTCATGGTTTTGCAAGCAACCTATTCCTACTATTCCTGACAACAAATAGTGCCTCTCCCCATCTCCGCATTGGAGATGCTCTAAGCATTCAACTATCCATTGGACTAGGCTTTGAATCCTTTTAATTCTAAATTTCTCAACTAGAAATTGTGAATTTAAATTTATTATGTTGAAACAATTGAATTGATAGTTTGTGTACCCCCCCTCCCTGTGATTTTCATACTATTAAAATTTTAAGTCAAAGTGGGTAGAAGGTAGAAGGAAAAACTAAATTATTGATAGCTCTAAGATAAATTGAAAATCACTAATCCAAATGGCAAGATTGTTCTACAAAGTAAACCAAACTAAGTGTAATATTTTGTTTTTTTAAATTGCTAAAGTCAAATTCAAAAACAAATCCAATGTATTATTTTTATCAAGGATTTGCTAAGATTGCCTATAAAACAAGAAGCTACATAACTTTGACATCACTTATTTAAATGGAATGAATCTAATCTTTCTACATAAACAAAATACAAGCTATAAGAAGTAATTCAAAAAAGCATTAAATCAAGTGTTTATAGAGTTTTTTGCTCCCCTCCAACATACTTTGGGCTTATAATAGTTTATATTTGTGGGCAACCATTGAAATAAAAATTGTATTCTTAAAATTTTTATTATTTTTCTTGTTTTGAAAAAAGTTTAAAAAAAATCTTACCTAAATTTGAGATCTCAAGTACTTGCCCATAAAAGTCTAAGAAGGGACTCTAGGGACTTTAGAGGTTAAAAGACACAATAATATCCAAATTTAGTCTTCGGATGACAAAACATCTACATTTTGAATGCCTCCAAAAATGGAAAAATTACAGAGGATTATGGCTAAGAATGAAAATTGAATAAATGGCATGGAGGTGTTTTTTCTATCTTAGCCATAATTTGCCTTGGCCTTTATAATTGTCAACTTTCCTTTGTGGATTGTAGATGCTCTTATGGGTTAAAGTTTGAAACACTACTTTGAATGAACAAAAAAATCATTTTGAGAAAAAACTGTTGTGAATCATCCAAAATTTGGACTTCAAAGTGTCTAAACCTAAAGAGACTTGAATACATTTGGCCATGAGGTATAGAAGGTGTGTTTTCAATATAGAGTTTTGATTTGAATAAAGAATGAAGTTCAAAATTCTTTGAATTTTGAATTGAATTCACAAAAAGTATGCTTTTCTATTATGTAGCATTCATGATTCTTTGGTATAATGTAATGTATAATTTTAAAAATATTGTGTTCTTAGAATAGGAAAAAAAAATGGTTTTATTCTTCATATACAATGACTTTAGTAGGGCCTTGACAATATAGGGTAGATCCAAATCCAATGCCAATGTTTTGTTCAAGTTGACGTATTAGTTAAGAATATTGTTGCAATAACAATTTTGCTCCACCCATAGCTTAAGATTCATGAAAGATGTTTATACAAAAAGAGGGTAGAAATCATAGTAAATTTGTTTCTTTTTGGTAGAAAAGATTTGTGCATACACAATGTATGGTGATCATGTGTAAGAATAGCGCTTATTGTTACCTATGAAATATTATACATTCTCAATGTATACCATTCATTCCTTTCGATGTAACATTCCTTTTCTTACAAAGTACCAGACCAACCTTTGGACGTGCATTGAATAGATCAATCAAGCAATTGTACTGGCTTACACCATAGTTTCACCAGAATTCCACTTGCATTGGTTTGAACAAACAATATCAATTTTTTTTTCAAAATACCAATATACAAACCTCATATTAACCCTTAAAGGTCATTGTTCCCTCAGGGACAATACACATTTTGGGGAGATTGTTGTGACTTCATTTTTTAGTGAAACTTTTTGAAACTTTCATATAAGATAGAAAAGTTGATTAGCTTTATGGAAATATAATTTTTATTTTGATCGGTGCATGGGAGCAAATTTTTTGCCATCTTAAACAAAATTTCACGTCATTGGGCCAAATAAATCCACAAAAAACTAAAATTTAAATTTAAAAAATTTTCTTTAAACTTTGGATAATATAGATCATATTTTTGTCTACATGTGAAGCTTTGATTCATTCCATTTGGATTAGTGATTTGAAAGTTGTACTTTCTCAAAAAATCCTGTCTGACAAGGTTAAGTTTGTTTGCTAGTTTAATCTTTCCATTTGAATTATTGTGTTTCAATCCCATTATAGAGCTATTAATGATTTAGTTTTTCATTCAATCTTGGACCTACTCCTATTTAACATTTTTTTAAAGAATGAAAATCAAGCATTTTTTTATTAAATTTGTTTTCTTAGACTTTGAACTCAATTCTTCAACACAATTTTTTTAATTCAAAGTCCATAGTGCAAAAGAAATCCACTAATAGCGGTCAAATTTATTTAACCCCTAAGCGCTCAAACGACCATTTTTTGGTCGCTGCCCAACTTCGGGCAGAATTTTCAGGCAAAAAATAACTTTTTTTTGAATTTTTTTTTTCTTGAAAATATTGGGTTATTTTTCAGTATTTATATTCAAAACTAAGATCGCTATGGTCAGAAAAAAATCATAAGAGAAATAGCACAATGTGTTTAGAATTTTCTACTGTAAAAAACTTATTAATTGAGGAACTAATTGATATTTTTATGACCAGGTCTTATGCATTTTTTTAGAATTCAATCGAAACCAAAATTTGGACCAATCAAAAAAAATTCAAGTGTTAAGCATAGAAATTGTATTTTTGGTGAATTTTTGAAGTTATATCTTCAAAATTCATTTGAAGAGAATCTGAAAATAGTTTTATAATTTTGACTGTATGGATATCTTCTACTTCTTGTGCTTCACATAAACTTCTTTGATGCAAACTTTAAAAAAGTTATAGAACTTATATTTTATAACACATTTGTGTTTTGTCCAAACCCCTTGGGCTTTTAGGGGTTAAAATTATAAGCCAATCTTCAAAATAACTTCTTTTTTTCCAACTTTGAATGCTATTATCTTTCACTTTGTAAGTTCAAACTTTAGACAAGTGAAGTACAAGATCCTATGGTAAGATTCTAAAAAACTATTTTTTGTGTTTTCTTGGATGAACTCACTAGAAATGACAATTTTGAGTTATTTCTTACTAGAAAAATGACCTTGGTTCATCTAAAGGTTTATTGGGCTTTACAATATACATAGATTTTTATTTATTTATTTGTTTTCCTTCAAAAAATCGAATGATTTGCCGCCTCATACAATACAATACCAAATACATCATTTCACTTGTGCTTTTGACGTTTCCAAGTTTTTCAAGGACTCCCTCTTTTGTTTTTTTTGTTGTATACTAAAATATTACTCCATATTTCTACTATCTTTTGCAATGATATTCCGTTTCATTCATGCCAAAAAAACAAAATAACATAAAGAAAAATAAAATCCTGAATCCTGAATCGTTGGTGTGGATCCGGCAGAACTGAATTCAATCCGATTGGGTTCGTAAAGTCCTTTCAAATTGGGTTTCCAGTGCACGTGTGGGAGTGTCACGTGCATGTCCTTCTGATTGGTCCCTTTGGCCCAATCTAAGTTTCTATTGAGATAAGATCCAAACTTCTCCTTTTCGGTTTGACTGAGTGCTTCGGCTTGACCGAGGGCTTCGGCATCATGCTGGTGGCTGAGATTTGATTGAATTTGCAATTTTGTGGGTTTTAGTAAGGTAGGCAACCTAAAAGCGCCACAAATTGGTACTCTGCCTAGTTACTATTATTGGGTTGGTCAGATTTTCATATTGTCTTGTTGGCAAGTGTAAGGAGGTTTCAATGCACCAAAGAATGTAACATTTGGATACAATATGCAAAAGTTATGAAGGGTCAAAGTTTGATTCTAAAAGCGTTTCTTCCACATAGGTACATAATTGATTTTTTTAAATTGTTTTTTTCCAAAATTTTCCTATTTTCAAAGAGAGACAATCATAAAGCATATCTAGGTTTATGTCAAAATATTAGCTAAGTGAGCAAGGTTTTGACACTTCTCTTTTTGTACACCTATTTTCTTAACCTCCTCTAATTTTCCCTATGCTTGTTGTAATTGGGAATCCTACAATGTCAAAGCTTCAAAATTACTTTTGTCATCCTCAAGTAATTATACTAAAATAAGCCATTCTGCCATTTATGTTAGTTGCTTAAATCAATCATCCTACTTTGATCCCAATTCTATTTAAAAATATATCCAAATTTGTTTGTTCTCTAACAAAATCATTGCATTAATGCCAACAAGGGGTAACATGTCAATCCATCAATGGTGAACACTTAAATACCATTGGATACATAGAAGAATGGTTATAGATTGTTTATAGGATGGTCATAACTTCACTCTATGAATGGTTTTGTAATTGCAGATGAGACTACTTCAAAAATTCACAAAAATTACAATTTCAATTGGAAAATTATAATTTCACTTGGGTTTGAAAAATATGTGACCATTTTGGAGTTGGCCGTGCAATATTCAAATTGCTAATTGGGGTGGTAATACGCTTGTCAATTCAACATTTGAAACCTAAAAACAAGTTCTTCTATTCTTGATGTCCGTTGAGGTAGATGCACCAAAAATCGTACCCCGTCTAAAACCACCACCATCACTTTGTCTACATCTCCCAAATCAATATGTATATATGTTGAGGTTGCGTTTTTAGAACATCTACCAAAAAAAACTTTGACCCTTCCCAATTTTTGCATCTAATATCCATGTCACATTTTTTGTGTGGGTTCGAACCTCCTTTCTATTGCCGAAAAGAAAAACAATGAAAATTTGACTAGAATAATAATAGCAATTAGACACAACAGTAGAAAGTGGCTATTTTGGGGGGTGCCACTTGATTGAGAGTTAGCCCACACTAACGTAATTACTTGTTCATGTATTCTTACTTAACCAACTTTAATTCTTTGCGTCAATTTGCTCAAATGTGTTTCATCCACGAACATGATGATTTCTTCATAACCACACAATATTCATCCACTAAGGCAACAATTACGTGAGATTTCATCTAGGGACATAGCTACACTAAATAGTGAAATTAGGTTGCCTTTACAATCAAGGTTGCCTTATCCCAAGAAAGTTACTCAACAAGCCATCAAGTCAACAACTATTTCTACAAGTACTTCCACTTGTACATATGGAGGTTCATGAGTTCCAACTACATCAATAATTAATTCAAAGGTAGTGCATTCTTGTACACTAACAATAAAAACTTATATAATGTGGAATGTCGAGAAATGAGTGAGGGACAACCTAATTTCACTATTTAGTGTACTGTAGTTAATAATGTCCTATATAACCCACTCGCCGCCTCCCAGCAGCAGCTCTAAGGTCACCGAGTCCATAAACTCCGGGCGGATTTTGGGGTGTCGGTAGAGTGGGGCAACTGCCAAGTGCCAACCCCTGTACAAGTGGAAAGAAAAAGAAATCCACAGAAAGAATGGTACGTTAACTTACTCCAGCAAGCAATCCGTCATAATTTATTAACCGCAGTGAGTGTGACGCAGCTGGCCATGTCAGCTTCTCCAATGGGTTCGTGCCAAATGGCACCATCGTGTCGAACGAAACTCACTCAATCCAGCGGCTGTCAAGCTTCAATCATCAAGATTCGTTGCTCATCGTGTTCCCGAGAGCGAGCGAGTGACGTTCCCCAAGTCTGCTTGCTGTCACTTCTGAGTGCTTTCGAAATATCAAAGGCAAACACCYAATTTAATAGACTTCTTGCCAGCTCAGGGCTGAGTGGGCTGCAGTGGTCAACATCCGGACTGCCACACTAGAGTAGGTGCTGTAGAAAACTAATGGGCAAATACAACTTACACTAAATAGGGAAATTAGGTTGCCCTGCACTAATTTCTTGTGCTTCCTTTGTAAAATACAAAAGAAAAATCGGTCTTCAATTGACGTAGAGGGAGTATTCATTGATATTGTACACGAATGCACTACTTTTGAATTATTAATTGGTGAAGTTGGAACTCATGAACCTCCCTGTATACAAATGGAGGTATTTGTAGAAATATTTGTTGACTTTGATGGCTTGCAGAGTAACTTTCTTGGGGTTAGGCAACCTAATTGGAAAGGCAACCTAATTTCATTGTTTTGTGTAGATTTCAGAGCACTGGCACCCATACTCAAGAAAAGTAGTCCTCAATTTAGAGCAGACCCATAGCAACATGGTGAAGCAACACTCTAAATGTTCTCTACCATTGATCTTCTTTTGCAAAAGAAGATCAATGATACAAAACATTTAGAATGTTGCTTCACCGTGTTGGTGTGTGTCTGCTTTTATGTCATCCAGGGCATACGTTGGATTTGGATTTGACATAACATTTGCACCTCAATCCCTCCTCCCAACTAGAGGTCTAATTCCTTCTTTGATACCTAGGGGAATTCAATAACTGCATGGATCATATTGGCTAGGCTAGGGTAATTAACCTTTAAATGCTCAAACTGCGTTTTTGGCAACATTGCGATTTTGGGTAGCTCACTACAAATGGAGTTTTTAATTTTTTTCTTTAAAATTTTCACACAGCATTTATCCCAGTACTTTTTAAACCCAACAATTTCCATAGCTTTTGACGATATAGTTAAAAAGTTATTGTATGATACGTTGTTTTCATTGCTTGGCAGACAGCAAAAGAAAAATTCTATAAAAATTTGAAATTGGCTCTTTAGATTTATATCTAAGTGTAAAGCTTTGAATCATTCTATTTTGATCATTGAGTCAAAATTTATGAGTTTTAGTTTGGAGTAGTTTGCGGGTAGTTAAAGAATCTCTACTCTACAAAAAGTTTGAAATCCATTATTTAATTCAATTTTTAATATTTTTGGAAATAAATAAATAAAAACAATAGGTGTAAATTGTTTATTTCAAAATTTTAGCTGTTGGAATTTTCATTTTCAAATCCATAAATATATTATTTACAATTTTGTCTTTTGAGTCATTTTCTACTTCTTTCTACATACTATTTTTTCCTATACATTGTACAATTCCAAATGATTTGACATTTTTGAAATTTTTTCACATGTTTTTGATCCAATTTACTACAAGATCCTACAGTTACATGTGCCAGTAAATGTTTTTTTTTTTTTTTTTTTTTTAATTTTTAAATTTGGGATTTGTATTCGAAATGACATTTTTGAAGGGTTTTGGGTGAAAACATAGTAAAAAACATTTAGGAGTTAGGTAGAGGATTATTAAAATTAAGGTCCGAACGGGTTTGCCATGGTAAGCTGGCCTATCCTTAAGGGACAAGCTTGGAGCTTGGGAACTTTTTCGACTTCTAATGCCAAATTCCAAGAGGAGTATACATTTTTCAGAGGCATGCCCTTATTTCATAAATCAATCCAAAGAAGAATTATAGTTTTTTTTATTAAAACTGTAGATTCTATGAAAATTTGAAGTGGTCTGTCCTAAATTTACAAAAAAAATCCATARAGTGGAATCATTAACATTCCATAACCACTCTCCCATGTATCTATTAACATTTAAGTACATACAAATGAAGCATTGACTTGTTACCTCATGTTGGCTTTAATGCACTCATTTTGTTAGAATCTTGAACGGATTTGGATTTTCTTAGACAGATTTGGATGTTTGAATGCACGGAATTGGGGCCAAAAGTAGGGGATGACATAGGGCAGTGAACAAAATTAGGTTGGTCTACTTTATAGCAAGTTGTCCAACCTTGTCCACACTCCCTACTTAGTACAACCAGATGGCATCTTTCTAATAGCTCACAATGCTTTGAAGTAGGGAACCAACTTCTCACAAGACCATATAATTTTAAAAATATTTTGAATCTTGATGTTCTAGAGTGGTTGAATGTTATGGGATCTAGCTTGATTTTATGGAACTCGCTCAAATACTATATGTTGTAATGACGTAGGTGGAGGACCTTTTTTCATAAGGTCCCTTAAGAAATTGTTAAAGCCACTTGTTTGGAGCATGAGTGCGTATCCTATTAGAATTTCACCACCTAGGTGTGTCAGAAATTACGTGCTAGAGAGGGGTGGAGCCCTTGTGAAGAATTACATATGAAAGCCACTTGAGAATTCATCATTGTCCCGCATTGTAGAATCCACCATATGAAGGAGGATTTAGATTGTTAAACCCTAATTGCCCAATCAACCATACATAGTCGCTCTGAAATTTCAGCCTAATTTTTGAATGGGTAGTTAAATTCCATTGACCTTTTTAAAAAAAAATTCATGTAGTTTTGAGGGTTAACTATTAAAAACTTTCATTTTTCTCTGAAAAAAAATACATATTTGATTATTGAGAGGTCTTCTAAGGCATATATGTTCATTTGTGGAAGAGTGAAGCTTGTAGGTTTTACTTCATTTTTTGGTTTTTAGCAAAGTTTGCCAATTTCACTTGATTTGAGATCTAAAAAATTGTACTTATCCATTTGCTTTGAAAATGGTCATAACAAAAAGAATAAATTGTTTCATGATTTTCACCATTAAAAATTTAATAGTGCAAGTGTTGATTTGGAGCTATTTGAAAATTCTACTTATCATAAAAAATTGCATATCAACAGTTGCAAGGTGTATTTTGTAATGAGTTTGAAAGGCCATATTCATTATATTGAGACCTTTCGTAGTCTCATTCCTATGTTCGAGTCGAAGATAAACTGCTTTATCTCTTTAGTAGTATTTTTTTTATAAATAGATAACAACACCAACTTTTAGAATGTCATTGTAGGGTCACTATTTGAGCATTATTTATTTTTGGTTTCATTTAAAATATTTTTAAATGAATTTTCCAATAACTAGCATTCTGTCTCAAAATCTACGAAAAGTCTCAATATAACGAATATGGCCTTTTGATAGCTTTTCATGTGAAATTAAGTTTTTTGGAAGTGCATTTAAGTGTGCTAACACTCTTTGCAGTTGTTCATGTCACCTCCTATCTAAAATAAATTTTATATGCAAATTTCTCAAACATTGTGGAAAAAGGCAAAATACTAAAAATAGAAAATTTACATTTCTCTTGTTATAATCTTGCAACTCCTATGCAATTTTGCACTCAAAATTGGTGGACACACTTATAAGCAAGTTTTTTAAACATCCATACCGTTAGATTTTGAAAAAACAACAACTTGCTTAATTGAGGATAACTACAAGCCAATATTCTTTTTTCATAGTCAAAATACACTAGGAAAGGCTTGGGCATTTAGGGGTTAAATAAATTTGGACACTATTAGTCTTCTTTCAACAACCTCGTAGCGGCAGTGGCGGTTGTTGATCTATCCACTTAGAAGAGAGGACTCACACCTGGCTTCCCTACTTTGATTTTGAAAAATCTCCATTTGTCGATGTGCACTATAAGAACCCCGTGTTCTATGTGATGTTTTCATCATTTTTTGTGACGCATTTTAGTGAATGTCCAATAACTCAACTTGTGTTTTTATGTCAATAATTATGTCGAATGTAAAATCCAAGTGTTGAATTCAAAGAATTAGGTTTTTGAATGCACATGACGGTACAATGTAATATTACAGAATTGAGTGGAAGGAATTATTGTGAAAAGTGTAGAGGCAGTTTTCATGTTGCTATGAAAGATAACAGAACATGTTGCCCATCGTGTAGTGAAAGCTTGAAATGAAGTTTGTGAGAATGGAAAGTTTACTTAAAAGTTTACACAAGAAATATATTTTTGTTGATAACTAGAAATATTCAACATTTTTTTTGGCGCGTGCCTTATAATTTTCCTTAATTGCTCATTTGAAGTGCAATATATTTTTTTAAAGTTTCAGTATGTAGTGTTCACTTTTAAGGCATGTAGTACAATTATTTTTATTAATTTTGAAATCTTTTTATTGAATAAAGAAATCCAATATTCAATAGTAGTTTTGTGAATTGTATTGAAGTTTTGTTTTTATACTATAAACAATAAATTGACAGAGGTAGTGGGGATTTTTTTCCTTTTGAATTTCATATGTTGATTATAACATAAATGAAAGAAAATGATAGTCATAGTCTAAAAGTATGTCATGCAAGGTTTACAAATACTTTGCATTTTTTCCATTATGTAATTTCAATGTTTTATTGATGTGCAGTACATCATGGCTCCTAAGGTGCATGCGACATGGCTGGAGCATGGATGGTGGATAGAAGCAACCGGTACAGAGAAGACCATGTTGCGTATCACCGACTTTCTAATCGAAGACGAACGATATTGGAGTATTGTGGGCATTACATATGGATACATTGAAAGCCTTGCAGGCACTACTGATGGAGGACTAACTGTGTCAGTAACCAGCACTGAAGCATTCTTCGAAAAGTACAAACTGAGAAAGAAGCTTATGATGGCACATGTACTACCACAATTCATCCTAGTCTTCTCTCCCATACATGGCTTGAAGACGTTAGTGAAATTTTGGAAGACTATGCCCAATGACGTGAAGGATCGAAGAGAAACATCTGTTGCAAAATTCAAGGTATCGACTCCCGAACAAATATACAGAGTACGTGTTCACTATGTGGAGATTCAAAGTTATGAGGAGTTGGGAAGAAGTAATCCTGCTGCTGCTCAAGACTTTCCTCTCCCTAGGGAACCTGAAAATACATATGAATTGTACCGACTTTATGCAATTCTTTTGCAAGAGAATTGGGTTTTGGTGGAAGAACGCAATCGGAAGCGTCCTACTCTTGAAGAAAGAAGTGCGGGTCATTCAGGAGAAGAAAGCATTTCCCAAAAGCAAAGATAACATCGTGAGCATTTTCTATCAACAACATCTACTGTTGTTGAAAAACCTTCAGAGGTGAATGATACCCAAATGCATGAGGAGGCATTAGTACAAGAGAGTGCTCCAATTGTTGCACTTTCGATTCACGTGGAGGTTGGAGAGGAATCATTGCAACCAAATGAGAGGACATTTGAACAATATGCAAAAAAATGAAGAACCAATTGACTTGGAAAATGTAAGAGAAAGTGAAATTGGAGCTCTGAGAATAATATCAAAAGTTCAATCAGGTTCAAGTAGCCCAACAATTGCCTCAGGGAGCCGATTGGAACGGGCAGAAATTGGAATGACCAATGTAGATGCTGGAAGATCGATTGCTGCTAGAAGACAGGGTGCCGCTAGAAGACGTGTTGTTGACCGAGGATGTGGTCAAACTGGAGTTCAACCACAATATCTAGTAGAGGCCATTTAAGAGGAACCCAGTCCAGAAGCTAGGATTGAAGAAGGAGGAAGCGTGTGCGCTCGGATTGAAGTTCAAAGACATCGTGAAAGAACCGCTAGGGAAGGACCTCCTCCATAAGGAAATGATGATGAACAGGACGTGGATGATGACAATTCACTTGAACAAGAGGCTGCACAAACACATTCAAATGCCGGTTTTCGAAGTATTGGAAAAGCAATTGTATTTTTTCCTACAGAGATGGAGTACAAGGCTAGATACATATGTGGACCGGAAATTTCTTTCAATGCAGACATCGATACTATTCGGAGTGTGGTAAATGCAGAGACCAACCACCGAACCCTCATGGCATAGCAAGTGAATGAAATGTACGACCGTTTGAAGGGGTCAGAAGCAGACGGAGTAAGTGCAATAATACTCTGTTCCGTTGCGTATCTTGAAAGACATACTAACGATTAGGGAGAAACAGAGGTAGTAGAAGTTCTCTTTAGTAAAGAAGGTGCAACACGGGAGTTTCAGAAGGCATTTCTTACACATTGTCAAGCAGATCCAACTATTTCAAGAAGTATTGTGAAGACGCAGTGGTTGGAGAACAATATCATATGGGAACCAATGGATTGCCAACACGTTTTAAGTGCTTGCAAACGGGCTCAGGAAGAGTACCGGACAAGAAACATGTCGAATGATGAATACTTTACACGTTTTGCAAGAAAGAAAGCTAAGTTTGTGGTTTATAACAATCTGCAATTCTACATAGAGGTGTCCGTTCGAATAAACGCGAGGAAGTTTGATTGGACTTTTTTCATTGTGTTTGATGAGAACCTTATTAAACTGCGTGACATATGGAAGGCATGTGGAAGTCCAAGTGTCGTCACTCGAGTAGATGATGCAAGAAGAGCAAAGGCTTTAACTATGGCTGCGAGTGCATTGCATTGGAGTTAGAACTTACCACAACATATATCTTCGGGCCAACTATCCAAGAAAATGATAGATTACATACAACATGCGTGGAATGAAGATGAAAAGTCGTACGAGGCGATTTTACAGGTCTGCAGCGACTATGAGGAAGGAAGATTTTTTTTCAGCAAGAAGTCTGAGGACAGTTAGAAGAAAATGGCAAGGGAGCGTAATCTTGATGTAACATTGGATGCAAATCCCAAGAGGAAAATGATGGATAGAACGTGGTCGAGACCTTTGACTAGAGTGTCAAACGAGATGTATCGGCGTGTGGTGAGGCGGATGGTAGCAAAAGTTGTGATGAATGAGAGACGACCATCACAACAGTACTACTGAGTGAAAGCACACTACGTTTGTACAAAATCGTACTCACGGCACAATTTCTGCACAGAGTGAAAGTTTAGAGTCAATTTTCTTATAGAGTTTTTCACTTTTTTCCAAAAAAAGAAAAGGTCGGAGTCTTACATCTTGCATACATAGATAATTGCATAACAAAAAGTGATTTTCATCTATTAATTGAATGTACGGAGTACAAACATTAAATGTTTGTACTGTCACAATTTCAGCTTTAGCAATGTTGTACTCTTTTTGCCTAGCTTAGAATTTCATTTCTACAATTCAAAGAGCTTAATCCAATGCTTTTATGTTTAGGTACTTAGCCTAAGCATTTAATGAAAGTTTTAGGGTCTATATAAGGAAATATCCTAACAATTGTGTAGTTTTAGTACGAAGGCCAATTATTGACCTTAAATTATTTTTTTACGTTTTTTTTTTGGATTATTTGATAGAAAGCATTGTGGTTGAGATGGGGTACCATTGAATTTTGGTTAAAATTGACGTTTTGGCTCCATTTACTATCAAAATGTGTAAATTTTGTATCAAATATGTACATTTTGTACCAATTTTTGTACCTTTGGAGGGGTGACTGTAGTGTGCTTTCACTCTACTTCAACAATGGAACGACTCCAAATCCTCCCAAAGGAACTGTAGCATACGCGGTGGAGCACGTGCAGTGCAAAGATTTGGTGAGAAACCAAATTTGTTTCTTGATGGTTGAAGCAGGGGATGAGAAGTCGTTGTCTATGAATGATTTTTTTTGCCATAGATGTAAGCAAGTATAGAGATGAGGGAGAAAGACAATTCACTCTGATGGGGAAGACATTGAACAATGATACGAAGATGTTGTGGTGTTTGCCTGCTGTGAAAACGTTTTGAGCACTTAATAGTGTAGCGAATCACACACCAGCGTTTGTTAGGCAATACTTTATAGGTATACAAGCGGGTCGCAAAGGTTATGCAGGCTATGGTCGAGATGTAGAAGACGTATTAAATGCTAGGTGGGACTGGCAAGCTGTTCTATCAACAATTCAAGACGAAGAGAGAGAAACATCATTGTAATGAGGTGTAGAGGAGGTTTCTTCGAGGACAACTACGTTGAACTTGAAAAATTGTGTTTATGGATTTTTGATTGTAGACGAGGAGGTTCGGAAGGGCAGACGTAGAATGGATAAACGAAGAATATAGTAAGGTTTTGCAACAATTTCAAAAGTGGATGTTTTCAATTCTAAGGTGGACTGCCAGATTTCTTTTTCCACCCGGGATATATTTTGACAAAGGAATGCAAGCACGAATGGTTTTGTCATAGAGTTGTCAGTATTTGAAGGGTTCTTGGATATTTACACCGCAAACGGTTACCACATATTTGCACAATCTACATCATGGAGGATAGCGTCAATGTGCTGTGCAAGTAGTGGGGGACATCGCCATCATTATACAGTATCCCAGAAAAACCGGACTTATGAAAAATTTCTCGAGTAGCACAAACGGTTTGGATGTGGTATTTCAAGATTGTTGGAGCACGGAAGCGATGCCACAAGCAGAAAACAAGTTGGAAAGAACACCAACGAAATTGAAGAGAATGGTACAGATGTATCTACCACGAAATTGAAAATTGATGACATTGGATATCACGATGGTAGTGCCATGAATTCTAGAGAGTGATTTCGTGGGACAAGAAATAATTATCATGAAAGGTGCAACGACTTGTTGTCGTGATATGGGCTGTCTAATGGTTGAATTTAGGCATCTTGTTCTCTTTAAACTCGAATCCAAGCAGTGGAAGTGTTAAGTGGTCAAGTGGGTTGTTTCTTTGTGAATTTAGTTCTTTTTAGGATTTAGCCTCATCAGGAGGTTAGCTCTTGAGGGTGGCTAGTCTCGTAGGGAGGTTAGGGTTTTGAAGGCGACTAGGATTTTGAAGGCGGCTAGGGCTTGTAGGAGGGTATTTAAAGGCTGGGCTTCCACCTTTGGGGCTCTCTCTCTCTCTTTCTTTTCTAAAGCTTTCTTTGGCTCTCTCTTGTATTCTTTGGAGGGTTTCCAACTTGGAACTTGAGATTACCTTTGCTTGGATATGATTATCTTTTGATTCTGTTGATGATTTTGAGTGTTCATTTTGCAAGGGTTGGGTTTCTTTTTCCTTTAAATTCTTGAGAGGGCTATTCCTTTAAGTTGACAGGATGCAGTAGGCAAACATGATTGGGTTTTCAGTGCTACTGTAATTGACACGATTTGAGATTGAGGGTTGATTTGTGGTTAGATTATAGAAATCGGCTTCTTTTGGATTTGTTGTTGATTTAAGTGTGAGGATAGGTTTCTTCTAGAGACTTTATTTTCTCTTTTCTTTCTCAAACACTTACCACAGTCAAGAACCTCGTGTTTTTACGAATAGATCGAGACTCTTACAACACCATGCACAATTTGTTTACAGTAAACTATAATTAATGTACAAAGATAAAATGGTGATGGTAAATTCTATGAACACTGCAGCTGAACGGAGGATCTCAAAAGTTTTTGGTAGGGAGGAGAGAACACCTAGTCCTGAACTTCTGCAAGAGGATTTGGTTGTATCACGTAGTCGGTTTGGAAGGGTAGTGCAGTCATCGAGTGACTCTTCTGATGCAGAAAGAAGATTTGGAGAGAGAGAAAAGAAGCGAAAGAATAAAGAAACGGCAATTGATTATGGGGCTTCATCATCAAGTGGAAGTGATAGTGATTCTAAGAGAACACACTCTAACGATTTACTTAGCGCCGGACGAAGTTTGGGCGATAATGATGTTGATGTTGAAAGTAATGCTCATGGAAACCAAGCAGATTTGCCGGAAGAGGAGGAGGACCCTGATTATGTTCTAACAATGAACAAGAATGATGTGCACATGATGGAAGCAAAAGATGTAGAAGCAGGGTCAAAAGAAATTGAAGAAGTACCAATAGCAGCACGCGACGGTGGAGCAGAGGAAACTCGCATTGAAGGTACAACAACACCAATAGAAGACGTTGAAGGAGGTGGACGAGGAATACAAGATACACCGGTAGCAACAGAAGATCTTGCAGCAGATGCAACAAAAATTCAAGACACGCTAGCACCGCAAGAGCTCACATCAGCTTTGTCAGCGTTCAGCGCTTTGGATTCTGGTACTTTGTTTACTGGTTTTTTATGACAAAAAGCACGTACGATACGTTCGGATTGGAAGTAAAGGACAATATGTTTATGAGCGAGCATTTTCCATTTTCAAAGGGCCAACTTCATCACCAAGGTTAACAAATGGAGTGTCTACACCTTCCATAAATGCTATGGTGGATAGGGCATTGAATTATGGTTCTCCGCCCTTTTTGACTCCAATTGCCGGTTCAAGTGTAAATGAAGAAATGGAGGTGTTCATGGAAAAATTGACACAATCATCTACACGAGTGTTGGAGACACCAGATGAAACGGAGTAGTGACTGAAGTAAATTAGTAATGCATGTGACTAAAGTGTAGGGTGTGTGAATTATAGTGTGGAGTTTGTGTGTGTTTCTTGCAAGTGTTTGCACAACTTGGAGTGGATTTTTTGTATGTTTATAAACTATTAKTTTGAAATTTGAAAGCAGAGTTTGTGCCTTGAATTTCATTTTGATTTTCTAAATATATTTTTTAAATAATTATATTGATTTTCTATTATACATGTGGGTAATTGCAAGAAACACTTGTCGTTTTTTTTGTCCCCTTGCCCTTGGACAAGTGTTTTTTTGCTCATAACTTTTACATTTTTTGTCCATTTAGGATGAAACTTGAAATAAAGGTGCATGTGGTAGTTGTAGACATTGTGTAGTTTTTCAAAATTTTCAAAATTAATTTATTATTTTTAATCTGCCTCCGATTGGGTATCTACCTTGGCCATTTTGGGGGGGTTTAGTCCTATTTTTGACCCAAAAATGTGAATTAGAAGCCACAAATTGGATGTGTTGGAGGTCTATTAACATTTAAAGGACTCATAATGAGTTTTTATGAAAATAGCAATATATCGATTGCACATATGGGGTCAAAGTGACCTTCCTTTGCGCAAAGGCTATGAAGAGGGAAAAAATTTCCTACATGATTTTTTTAATGCAATGCAAGCACAATCTTCTCCAGCAAAATGGATTTTTTTTTTAATAGTTTTTTAATTATTAAAAATGAAAAGGTCCACATACCCATTTTTTGCTATTTTCTGCTCCCAGTGGCTTTTGTGGTACTCCATAGCACTCTACAGTACTCCATAGTATTGTATAGTACTAAATCAACGGTGTAGATCTGCAAGCGCCTAAAATCGACAGTGTACATTGATAGGCGCGCCACTAACACATAGTTCTAGTAGTACAACTGAGTACTTCTAGCTCTGTGGCCAAAAACTGTGTTTTTGAGACAAAAATGTGAAGTATTTCTTGCAATCACCCATGTGTTATGAGCATGAAAAGAGTATGATGTAAATTTAATTTCAATTTACGGAATTTGAAGATTGAAATGGAAAAAACGGCATAACTGATCTTGGAAAAGATTAATTTTTAGATTAATCTTGTTAAAAAGTCTAAAAATTTCTTTAGATAGAAAACTTGCATGCACAATTGAAGAAGAATAAAGTATAATGGAAAGTGGTGCGTTGGAGGGTACCCAAATTTTTAACCCCTAAAGTCCCAAATGACCCTTGGGATACTTGAATGGGATTTCGGGCAAGCTCGTGTGATCTCAATTTTTGACATGATTTTTTGAAACTTTTTTTGATGATAGAAAATCACATTAGCTTTCTAAAAATATAATTTTTGTCTAAACCAGTGCCCGTGGACAAAAGTTATGCCATACTATGCATTATTTTCAGTTTGTCGGGCAGAACAAAAAAATCACAAAAATGTGAGTTTTTTATTTTTTTTATTTTTTTCTCAAAGATTATATTTTTGAGTACATCTAAAGCTTTGATTCATTCTATTTGGCTTAATAATGAGAAAGTTATGGACAATCTTGTTTTTCTGGCAATCTAAGCATCCTATTCAAAAAATAACTTGCAGGATTCATTTCTAAATGCAATTTTCACAATTTTTTGGAAAAAATTGTTGGACAAGGTTAAGTTTACTTGCTAAAACAATCTCACTATTGGGATTATTGTGGTTCACTTTCATCTTAGAGCTATTAACCATTTAGTTTTTTTTCCAATCTCAGACCTACTTCTACTTAACAATTTTTTAATGATTGAATATTAAGTGTGTTTCTGTTGAAGTTTTTTCTCCTAATCCTCAACTTGAATCTTCAACACATAAAATTTTAATTTCAAGTTCAATAGAGCAAAAAAATTTGATTAGGAAGCTTCGAAGCCAAAAAATCTACTCATAGAATGTATAAAAATGCTTGTTTTTTCACTTTAAACGCATATATCTTACAATCTATGCAGTCAAAGATCGTGAAAATTTTCATACACATTCATATACTAGTCTAGTGCAAAATCGTGTGGTTAGATATGCAAAAAAATCGAAAATTTTGAAAGCTTTGMACCTTGCAATAGAAATGGCAGTTTTGAATGGATTTCGAGAGAAAAAAGGCCTCGAGACTTTACGGGTACAAAATCACTTTTTTAGTGAATAGTAGTGCATACGGTCAGTGATCTTGCCAAAGTTTAAGAATGTCTAATTCAAATTTCAATTCTTGATTTTTAACTGCTAGTTCTTTCATTCTTGTCCAACCATGACTTTATTTTGCTTTTTTGGTGTCAAATTGCACCAAAAAAAATAATTTGGCTGATAATTGGCAATAAACTCGAAAATATTTTGCCAAAAAACTTTGAATTAAAAAAGTCCTAGATGAAATCACCAAATTGTAAATGAAAACATAATCATGGACATGTGATATGTGCTAATGTAATATAGAGTATTTTCTATCCAATATATGGATGAATGTTGAAATTTGGAGTACTACTATAGCATTTTATATTGCTAGTTTGTCACTTTGTATATAAAAAAACCATGGTCCAAACCATGGTCCTTGGTTTGGAGTGCCAAAGTGAATAAAAAATAATTTTTTAACCTCTAAAGGACTGGGGGTATTTGAGCATATATCTTGTTTTTTTGACTAGCTCTTGTAACAAGCATAACTTTTCATTTGTGTTGAATGATTTTGATAACGCCACTTATTGAAATGATAGTAGATTTGTGTATTGTTCCTACGAAAGAGTACAACAAAAATCGCACAATTTTTGAGAAAATGCCGCTGTTGAAAAATTGATCAAATATGTTCAATTAGGCATTACTTTATACATGGGCTGAAATGAGAATGTTGAAATCGGAATGCTCAAAAGTGATCCAAAAATTTTGAATGTTTTTCTACAAGATTGTACACATCATCATGATATTATTGTATAATTTTTTTCAAATCATTTTGAAGTATAGAAAAAAAAATATGAGGATGTCAAATGACAGCATACAATGTCTTTTCAATTTTCAAAAGATTCAAGAGAAACCACACCATTAGATTTTTTTTGCAAGTCTAAAAGGCTATAAGTTCCTCGAGTTCTCAACATGTTGGTGTGGTAGAACAACTCCCACATCATATAATAATAAAAAGTTACTCAATATTTTTTAAATATCATTTTTAAACTTAATAATAATAATAATAATAATAATAATAAATTTTAATTTTGGCCAGCAATGGCTAATTGCAAGTATGGAGAACCAACCTCAAACGGCCCTTTAATGTAGCCAAAAAATATCTAATGACTTGATCATTTTTCAATTGAATTGTGCCTACGAATTCAGCTTAAAAAATCATTAAGGATTTATTTGTTGTTCACAAGTTGTTACTGAAGTTAACATATCAAATTTCCTACAAATGTAGTTGCAAAAGCCATGTGGTGGCCTTGTGGTCCTTTAGGGGTACACCTAACTAGTATGAGGATGTGTGGAAAAAATTTCAGAATTTTTGGACCCACACATTGCAAGATATTTGCGATTAAAGTGAAAAAAACAAGTTTTGCAACACATTATTGGACTAGATTATTTGACTTTGTACCTTCTTAACTTTTATTTTTTGCACTACAGAGATTTGAGCTTTAAATCTTTATGGTGGAAAATTGAGTTGAGGATCTAGGGGGAAAAAAATTCAAGAAGAAACTTAAATTTTATTCTTTAAAAAATTGTTAAGTAGAATTAGGTACAAAATTGAAGGAAAATCTAATTTATTAATATCTCTAAGGTGGAATTAAAATGCACTAATCCCAATGGTGAGATTGTTCTAGCATTTAAACTAGATTATGTGGAACTTTTTTTGTCTTAAAATTGTAGAAATTGCATTCAAAAATGAATGCTGCAAGTTATTTTTTCAAAAAGATTATCCAATTGCCCAGAAAACAAGATTGTTCATAACTTTCTCATAACAAATCCAAATGGAATGAATCAATGCTTTCCATATAGAAAAAAATATAAACTATGAGAAAAAAAATTTTAAAAAAAAGAATTCAAATTTTGAAACTTTTTTTTGTTGCCTCCTCTCCCCCCTTTTCCCCTGTGTTGAGTTGTTTTGGGCATAACTTTTGTTTCTGGGCACCAATTGAAAAAAATTAATATTCCCATGAAGATAATTAATTTTTCTATCTACAAAAAAAAGTTTCAAAAAATCAGGACAAAATTGAGACTGTAGGTACATGCCCAAAATCTACCTTGTCCCCTGAAGGGACAAATGGCCCTTTAGGGATTAAATGAGCGGTTTTGGAATAGTGTAAACATTGGACATAGGTTCAAACTAGCTTATGGCTTTCAAATTTCATAGTAATTTTAGTTCAAGTAATAAAATTTATCAAATTTTTGCACTCCTTGTCATTTCTATCTTTGCACCAGGGAAATTGTATGCTTTGCCTTATACACCCCCCAAATCATGTCTAGAATTGCTTAACCCCAACGCATCAAATTTGTCCTCCAAAAATTGAAAGATTGCCTTGTTTGACTATTATCATCTTTACAATAGTACGGTCAAATCATTTGACCATTTCCTTGCAACTCCGGGCTTGTCTCCACAACCAATTGGTACAATCAATTCTGAAGATCTCATTTTGGATGACAATTTGATTGGAATGAGTTCAAAAGGGTATTAAACACATTGGGCGCTTAGCGGTTAAGTGGTCGGATATGGGTCCTTCACCGCACTGTTTTCGGAAGCAAATCCAAACGCATCTTAGATTGCAAAGAAAAATTGTAGTTTGACCGCATTCCCGTAGCAAGGCAGGTGGAGTAGCATTCCCATCTGCCCCTCTCCCCTTTCTTTTTCTTTTTGGGATCCACCCTCCCTTTCTTTCGACCCCACTCCCGCCGCCTACAAAACCAGGGCCCCCCGCCAGTCCATATCACGAACTTACTCTCTCCTTCATACTGTATCGCACACACCACTTGTCTCCCCCCCTCGCGCCTTCATCTGGCCGCTGCAGTTGCTGCAGGCACCTTGCACGCCATCGCAACAAACTCGCAAAACTTTCTTCACAAATCACCAAACGAGTTCACACAACTTATTATTAACTTAGTAGTAGCTCCCCTGGCTGTCTCATCACCATCGCCGTCTCCCTTGCCGTAGCTCATCACTCCTCTCAGCTCACGCCACCTCAACCCTGCTAACTTAGCTGCAGCTCGCCGCCTCAACCCAAGCTCCCWCTGTAGTCCACATTTTAATTCCACTCTGTCGCTTCCGATCGGAAGTATAAATTCGTCGCTTGGTGTAGTAACGACCRCATTCGAGATTTGTGAGTGGATTTCTCGAGCTTTGTGAGTGGATTTCCCGAGTGTTGAGAGTAGAGTAGGAATTGGGCGATCGTGGTCGTAACGCGAGTTGGGTTTGATTCCATTCGTTGAATCGCGTCGTTAGCTTTCCACATTGCGCTTCAGTTGCGTTTTCTGWGAAAGAGGGAGGACTGCACAAGTGGGATTCGTTTGAAATTGTGTCRAATTGCGACTGCATTTTGAGATCCASTATGTCRCAAGAACAGAGTACGTTTACTCCTKTTACRCATACGTAGGCCAATTCAGTGGGAGCGCGCTTCAGTTGTTGCAAGGCTTCRMGGATTGTYCCCAAATTTGTGTTCGATCCGCCACCATGCCGCTAGCGCAGCGAATCCATCCGTCTCACATGAAGCCCCTGATGCACGAGCATCGTCGYAGCAACAGTACCAACTCACAGCGCGGCGCCAGCGGCTTGCAACGGGGTGCCAGCGGCTTACAACGGGGCGCCAGCGACAACTACTCCTTCCTGCGTCCCGAGGCCGTCAAATCCAACCTCCTCCGCGGCGCCAGCGCAGATTTAAGCGAGTTCATCTGGCCGCAAGACCAGTGGCCTTCCGTTCCCCACAACGACTTCCACTTCGCCGAGGAGCTTCCGACTCTCGACCTCTCCAACCTCCTCATCCCCTCGGAGCGTGACGCCGTTGCGAATACTCTCATGAAAACATTCTCTGAGTGGGGATTCGTGCAAGTGGTGAACCATGGCATCCCGAGTGAAGTCATCGAGCGAATGCAGACCCAGGCAAGGAAGTTTTTTGATTTGCCGCTGGAGCAGAAGACGAAAGGGGTGGGGACGAGTGATAGTAAACACGAAGGGTTTGGCTATGGGGTGGAGAGCGGATTTTATTATGCGGGGAAGCCGTGGATCGATCGGTTTCAGTGCAGGTGGAGCCCTGTATGTGAGATAAGGGCGCCAGTGGAGAAGGTGTTCAGTCCCTCAGATGCAGAGCAATTCAGGTAGGGGAGTTAGTTTTGTTGGGAGAATTCGTGAAATGCTTTTTTATGGAGAAGTGCGTGAGCTCAAATGGTTTGAATTCAGTGATGGTGTAGAGTCTCTGGGTGGAAAAGCTTGGAATCCAGTGATGGTTTTGAATCCTGGAGCTCAAAAGCTTGGATTCCAGTGACAAGTTTTTTAAGYCCCTGAGTTCGAAAGCTTGGGCGGTTTGGAGTCCCTGAGTTGATGAGCTTGGAATCCAGTGACGAGTTTGAGTCCCTGGGTGTCGTTCCCGTTGTAAGTTAAGCGACAATCACATTGTGCGGTAGAGCTTTGTGGTATTGTTCTGAAATGGCTTAGTTTCTGCCACGGAGAGTGATTASGAGKGATTAGTATTTGAGAATTTTACTGGTGGAATGGYATGTGATTTGGAGATTCTGCGAGGGGCTTGGTGCCTTGAGAATTGCACAGAGCTGGATATGGAGATATACTCTTCCACCTCTGTAACACAACTTCCCGTGTTCCGAACTAGTTTTCACGCGTGCTAATGTTAATGATAGCGAGGCAAGTGTGCTGCAGTTGACGATTCTGAGTGAGGCGATTCTGTAGAAGTTTTCAGAATGTCGTATCAGCGAATCTCGTCTGGAAGTGTTCTGAGTGCAACAAATAACAAGAGTTTGGTGGCTGAGAGAGAACTCTGTGATTGTTTTTTGGGTGCAGTAGTAGTATTGAGGAGTACAATGGGCGTTTAGACAAGCTGGCGATGCAAATCCTGGAGCTTTGTGCGCAAGGACTGGGACTCCCCRCGGACACGTTCGTGAAGTCGTTCAATGGCACGGCTGGGGACTGTATAGCCCGGATGAACTACTACCCGCCCTGCCCGCTGTCGTCTCTCACTCTGGGATTAGGAGCTCACACGGATCCCAATCTGCTGACCATTTTGAGTCAATGCAAAGTGGGCGGCTTGCAAGTGTGCAAGAACGGCACTTGGATCGCGGTGAAGCCCAARCCTGATACGCTCATCGTCAACATCGGTGATACCTTTGAGGTACGCCCTTCCAGTACACTGTCTCATTTTCCTTTTCATTGTAAGATTTTATAAAGAGTACGTGAGTGATGTTTGCAAACGAAAATCTGATGTGATGTTAAGCAAAGAGAATTCATTACCAAGTCGTCTAGAATTTTGTTTTGGAGAATGTTTTGTTATTAACCGCACTGGATTTGAACATATCTTAGGTCTTCACTTRGGTCATGCTCTTTGTTCAGTTTAGCATGGACTTGATTGCACTTGCTTATTAATAATTTGTGAGTGGAATTTTTTATTTATTTCATAAGATTGAAGCTGAGTAGGATTTCGTTGTTTGTTGGTTACAACTGTTGGAAGTGGAAGTGGCTGAATGTAGATTCTGTTAGAAGGTCCAACCCAGAGCCTTCTTGGGTGGGGCCACAAGTCCGCAACCCAATTCTATGCAGCTTGTGACGGACCATGTGTTCGGTACAGTACTCCAAACGAAGTTTAGTGATTGGAACTTGGACAAGAATAGGGACATCCCTACCCCACATCTGTGGCCCTAGCTCATGACGTGGCGCCCCGTGGCGCTCTGCCAATGGTCCGGTCCCACTTGCTGCGTTGGTCTTCGTTGTCAAATCTGACCGATTACTATTCAGAAGAAATTCAAAAATCAAACAATCAAAAAGATCTGAACCGATCATAAGAATCTTATGTAGCCTTTGAATTATTACACCTCTTTTTTGGCTGAGTGCATAAAGTATATGCAGACCATGTGATAAGTTATTAAGTTACTACAGCGGGGGGGAACTGTGCTATATGACCTTTCTGACGTGACGTCACTATGTCCTGCTTTTTCAAATGAGAATCGATCAAAAGTATCCCGTCTTCCTATGGAAAATGGCATGCAAGAAACCTATTTTTTAATCCGTTAATTTTTTAAAGGATTTTATTAATTTTCTTTTCTTTCATGGGTTTGTGGGTTTGAGATTTGTGAGAGGAACGGGTGAGATATTTTCCCAATTGTGAGCTGCCTTTGCGGAAATGCAACATTCCTGACCACGAATAGGAGGGGGAGAAAGACGCATTCCAAGCTTGACTTCCAACCTAAGGTTGGAAATAGCACACCCTACAAGTTGAGTACTTGGCATGGTTGGCAATTGGTATTTCTACCTGAGTGGCCTCATCTACCTTTTTGAGAGTTTTTTTTTTCACCTTTATAAAATTAATGAGGCACAAAAGATAGGTACACCCAAAAACATTCTACCTAAAACCGCCATCATCACTTTGTGCACATCTCCATAATGAACATGTATATATGTGGAAGAAACAAGTTTAGAACATCTACAAGAAAAAACTTTGATCCTTCATAACTTTTTCAAAATATTTGACTTCATAGACTGCAAGAATATAGCATCTAAAGTTTGAAGAATTTCTTTTTTCAAATTTGCCTGAATAAACTAGTAATGAAGTTAGTTTCCTCTTGGAATGTGATTTTTGAATTAAAAATCTTTTTTCTTTTTTCTTTTTTCTTTTTCCAATTTCATGCCATATCATACATGTTACATATACGCCAAATTTCAAAAGTTAATGAAGGTTTTAGCAAAAGATGCCCAAACTACTCAAGTCATCCAATGAGAATTTAATTTTCCTACCCATGAAGGTGATTAGTCTCAATACCTTGTTTTAAATTTTCATAGATATCTTGTTGAACCTTAGCTTTGTAGGAATTATGCAAATATTCAATAGTTTGTTCAATCGTTACATGTTTTTGAGGCAAGAGAAAGGCCGTTTCAGACCTGTTCTTGATGCAGTTGGCAAACATTTGGTTGTTGTCAAGGTTATAAAAAATACAAAAAAAATCATTGTTTTGTTTCAAAATTTTAAAAAATGTTAAATTTTTTTCAAAAAAATAATGATGTGGATGAAGTTCGGCCACGTCACATAATTGTTGTGGCACAGTTCTGCACAATTCTTGCATTCTTGGACTACTAAGAACTCGTAGCCTTCTACAACCTCTAAATCCCATCTATGGGAAAATCATCCTTTGAAGTTAATCCTTTACATTGAAGGCAACCTCATAGGTCAATTTGGGATTGAAAAAACAATTTTCTTTAATTCACAAACAACGGGATGATGACTATGGAAACCATTAGTTGTGATACTTTGGGAATCATTGATTTAGGAAAATCTAAAAGCACACATTGGAAGTCAAACTACTATAGAAGATCTTCCCTTTCCTACACAAAAAGATCCTCTTTCATTCATTGACCAGAAAATGACCTAAGCATCGTTTATGGGTAAAGATATCAATTTGAAAAGCTTTTGAATTACCTCTCAAGATCTACTATAATCACTATTTTTCTAATTTCATTATCTCTTTGAATCATGTAAAAATGACTAGTATCGAAGTGGCATATTAGTTTTTCAAATATGGAGTGTAGCAAAATTCAACAAACTTATAATTAACTTATCTTGGTTCGTTAACCCGGATGTTCGTTTATTGCAGTAGTTGCAGGGGCACTCCAAGTCTCCAACAACTGTGCAGAAAATGGATCTTGGTGCTGGACGGAAGAATAATGTCTGTGTGATCACCTGAGAATTCATGCTCACTTACAGTACCTTATTCAAAATTTCTGAAACCGGTAAGGACTGAAACATTAATATCTGGAATATCTCCACCTGTCAATACMCTGTTGGCCCAATTGAAAAATCATATTTTGGACCGTACCAAAAGCGTTTGGAAATAACATAAGCTGTTGAGATATTTCCAACAACTAAGGTAGGCGAAACCAATACCAATTTTTGACCTAATAGCACCCAAATGTAGGGTCATCATTGATCATAGAGTGAGAATCTATGACATAAGTACAAACCTTAACTTCACAATAAAATGGAGACCACTAAATCCATCCCACAAAGTGAGACCAACACACTAGATTTACCCCGGAGAAAATGTTGAACTTAAAATAAAATTCACACGTGATAAAATTTGCAAATTTGGAGTTCATATTTGCTATCAAAGACTTCAAATTAGATATAAGAGGTCAAGAATATACCCTAAACAAGGCACAAAATATGGGGCTTTTTTTTTAGTTTTACCTTGGGAGAACACAAATTTTACCTTGCTAGTCCCACTTCATAGAATGGATTTTGCATCCTGCCTATAAAATTTCTTTATCAACATCGAAAACATAAAATTGTTAATTAAGCAATGTTGGAGGGTTCCYTTTTGTTCTTCCAACTCCAAGGATTAGCCTAAGGTTTTCATTAGACCACTACCTCACAATCCATGAGGTGAATTGTAGAATGGAAGGATTTAGCCATTCATGTAGTGGGAATTAAAGGGGAGTCACAACACAAAGGATCTTTTTAGAGGGAGATACCTTCTAACAAGGGAAGCCGTGGAGGATCTTATGCAATGTTATGAAAGCCAAAGTTGTATCCATTGATGATTACCACCTTTGAAATGATAGAAGACTCCTGTAGATTTTCTATGAAAAAAAGATCAACAAAATTGCATAATTTTTGAGAAAATGCCACCATTGATAAGATTTGTGAATGATGTTTCGGTTAGGTGATACTTCACACATACGTTGAAATTGGAATGCTTAAATGTGATCCGAATGCTCAAAAGTGATCCAAAAGCTCTAATTTTTTTTCGAGCAGGTACATATCATCATGATCATTTTGATGAGAATTTTGTTTTTGAATCACTATGAGGTGTGGGAAAAAAGATATGAGGATGTGAAGTGATGGCCTCGAGCGTCTTTTCCATTCTCAAAAAATTCACCAAAAATTGCACATTCAATCATTTCTTGATGAAATTGCATTGACAAATTCAAGAGAAAAAAAATCATGTAGGGTCTCTTTGATGTTTGCAGACTATTAGCGAGGTTCATGTGCATTTTGAATTTTCTTTAAATTCTACAAAAGCTAGTTGGTGGCCTCATAATGGCCTTATAATGGATAAACACTAAATAAATGTTACATGTTTCATGCATACTTTGTTAGCATATTACCAATGTTTGAATATCTTTGTGCAATTATTTTTTTTTTTTTTTTTTTTCAAATTTTTTATATAAAAATAATTAATAAATAATTAAAATAATTAATTAATCAGTATTATCTGATGTGGCAATCTCTGTGCCACGTCAGACTGTCTATGTGGCAGAGTTCCCAGAGTTCCCATGTGTTCCCACATCCCGGGAACTCACAGTCTTCTAGACGGTCCAAAAAACATCTAATGATCACCATGATATGGAATGTCAATAGACACCCTGCTGTGCATGAAGGCATCCAACCTGTCGTAAAACGAACATTCTCAAAGCTGCAAATCCTTGAGGTTTGTCTTCCGACTACTTTCGGCTCCAGATGTGTCTGTTTCGGCAATTCGTTGAAGATCTTCTGCTTTTCGATATGAACTCTCCAATTGGTCCAACTTATCCTTCACTTGTTGATTAGACACAAGCACCCCAGTTTCTCTAAGTACAGCTTCAATAGCAGCCTTTCGAATGTCCTTCTTTGTCTGTCCAGTGGGTTGTCTGCTCCCATCAGATCTTCGTACACTACAAGAGAAAGGGGTGTTTTAAGCATGGTCCTAGTAGTATAGTCTTTTAAGTAATGACCTTTAAGTAGGGTTTTTAGTAAAATTTTATTGAAAAGATAGTCTTTTCAGTAAAATTTTACTAAAAACCTTACTTAAAAGTCATTACTTAAAAGACTATACTACTAGGACTATACTTAAAACACCCCTTTCTCTTGTAGAGGTACTCCTGCATTCTTATATTGCATATAGGTATCTCCACTTCCCCACCAATTCAGAAGTACAATAACTTACTAAGTTTGTTGTCCACTGCAAATAGGTCCTTCTTTGACGGGTACGTTCTGGTAGTGATGTTGGTAAATCTGATAGTAATCTCCTAATTGGACCCCGTTGTTGTGTTGTGGATGGTGGAAATGCTGATACTAATATTGGAAGGTGTTGTGCCCTAGGCAATGGACAATCCGGAAGTATTATAGGGAGTTGTCAAGCCACGGGCCGTGAAGGCATCGGAGCTACTATGGGATGTTGCATACCTTGTAGTATAAGTGTTTTCTTGGGCAAACCTTGGTACGTATTGATGAATACCATGAGGTAGCAAGATCTCGGGAACCCATTCACTTCCATCTGCCATGGACATAAATGATTCAAAATATACAGCTAACACTACAAACTCAAAGAAATAGTTGAAAATAGATGACAAAGCTTGAACACATAATCCAATAAGTTGTGTATATTTTCCTATTACAAAAGTAAAATGATAACAAACCAATTATCATTGTACATTGAGCATGACATTTAAAGATGAATAAAAAAACAATAACAAAAAATGTGAACATAAATGCCTAAATGAATATCTATTTCTCTTTGTAGCAAATATCAAGTAAAGAATTAGGCTTCAGACAAAAGATAATCCTTACGTGGTATGTTATATAGTGAAACATTTTCTGTCTAGGATCTGATGTTTGCTAAAGCAGCATCCACTCGCTCTTGACTATTGTGAATGTCATCAAACACATTTGTAAATCGTGCCATTACATTTGAATGATAGGCTTCATGCTGGAGCCGAAAAAACGTACTTTCAACGCATGCGTGAGTTTATTCAAATGTAATGGCACGATTTACAAATGTGTTTGATGACATTCACAATAGTCAAGAGAGAGTGGATGCTGCTTTAGCAAACATCAGATCCCAGCCAGAAAATGTTTCACTACATAACATACCACGTAAGGATTATCTTTTGTCTGAAGCCTAATTCTTTACTTGATATTTGCTACAAAGAGAAATAGATATTCATTTAGGCATTTATGTTCACATTTTTTGTTATTGTTTTTTTTATTCATCTTTAAATGTCATGCTCAATATACAATGATATTTGGTTTGTTATCATTTTACTTTTGTAATAGGAAAATGTACACAACTTATTGGATTATGTGTTCAAGCTTTGTCATCTATTTTCAACTATTTCTTTGAGTTTGCAGTGTTAGCTATATATTTTGAATCATTTATGTCCATACCAGATGGAAGTGAACGGGTTCCCGAGATCTTTCTACCTCATGGTATTCATCAATACGTACCAAGGTTTGCCCAAGAAACACTTATACTACAAGGTATGCAACATCCCATAGTAGCTCTGGTGCCTTTATGGCCCGTGGCTCGACAACTCCCTATAGTACTTCCGGATTGTCCATTGCCTAGGGCACAACACCTTTCAATATTAGTATCAGCATCTCCACCATCCACAACAGATAATCCTTACATGGATTGTACAAACTTGTATGACACAATGATGCAATGATATATAACTTATAAGTTCTATGATATATATTGAATACTTATATCCTAAATCCGTAATGAAAGGAAAAGGTGAAAGTGAAAGATAAAGTAAAAGTTTTTGAAATATTTTTAATTTTTAAATGTTTCCATGAAGTTCACAAGAATTTCAAATTATCATAATTACATAAATCTGAATATTTCCAGACTTGTAGAAACACATGATTTCATCTCTCATTGTAATTAATTGTAACTAGTATGCGAGATTTTAAAGTATGGTAGAAACAACACTTTAGAAGCTGCTATAGGGGTAGGTTTTTGCTTTTATCCCACCGGCAAATTGAAAGTGAAAAAAAATTCTAAATTGGGGCTTTGGCAAAGTGAACCCGTATTAACTTTAATGGGCGGGCGCAGCGTCTAGTGAAAGCACGGCTTGGTTTACTGCACATACGTCGATGTGGATCCAGGGTGAAAAAGCTCCACTTTTTCACATTTCACAAAATCTGAGAGTTTAGAAATCTACCATCAGAAAATTGAATTTGGAAATTTTGAATTCAGATTAGGATTTAGAGACCCTGGTATAGCCTAGGGACCCTGGAAGGTTATAAAAATGAACAACTCCAATACAAGGGCATTTTTTTACTTTTACCTTATTTATAAAAAAAGCTAGCTTTTCAACCCCGGACCCACATCGATGTATGTGTAGTAAACCACGCCGTGAAAGCACGCAGATATCTTGAGGTTGGCTGCGTGATTTGAAGCCCCGGTACTTGCAATCCTGGAGGCACCCTGCAAGGACATGTGTTGAATATTCGTAAACCGCCCGAGTCTCCGCTTCTGAATCCGCCCCAAACCCCCCACCTTGACACCCCCCAATGGAGACTATGGAGACAAGTGGAGAATAATTTTAGATCAATATAGTAAGGAAGGAGCACCCAATGGCATCAATTTCTTTGTATGGTAATGATTCTAGAACGTAAACGTAGGTAGATTGTAAATAGCTTATCATTTAGGTCAAAAAAATAAGCTATCTATGGTCTACATACATATTTATCATCTGAAATGACTATCATGTGTAGAAACTAACACCATTGGGTACACTCAACGCCATTGGATGCTCCTACCTTAAGTCACGCACGTTGATGGGAAGGAGAGCGGGCTTGCAAAATCTAAAATCAAAGATGGTAGTGAAAGGGAGGGGTGAACTGACCTCCTTGCTCGGCCACTCCAGGTCATTCCAAGGTGCAAGTGAAAGAAAAAGTAGTCCCTATTTTATGCTTGATTAATTTACGGCTTGTACACCTTGGTAGCTAATTTGGGACCTCTTATTGTAAATATGAATTCAAAATTTACAAATTTTATCATGCATGGAAAATAAAAAAAATTCAGCGTTTTTCCGAGTGGTCGAGCAAGGGAGTGAGTTCACCCTAGCCTTAGAGAAAAGGATGGACTTGAGCTCCATATCAGAAATCAAGATGACAATTTGGACATGCGAATCACCTAGACTTAGTTGGAGATTTGGTCCGGCCTTTCCATGCAAACAAACCCCTCACTTGGCTCCTTCAATTCATTCTAGGGGTGCAGGTAAAATATAAATCCCCCTATTTTGTACTTGATTAATTTACCTTATACAAGACTCCTAGTTAATTTGGGGCCTTTGGTTGCAAATATGAATTCAAAACTTGCAAATTTATCATGTGTAGAAAATCAAAAATTTCAGCTTTTTTTTGAGGGAGTCAGTTCACCCCTACCCTCTCTAACTTTCCAAAATTTGACCACTATATAAATGTATATTGTTTCTATAGAGTACAAGAATGAACTTCTTTTGGATTTAAGCTAAGGTCAGACAATCCATAGTCAATCATTTAAGCAATTCTAGAACAGATCATGAGCAATATTAGCCAATGCAAATTTTTCTATGTAAAAAGATATATGGAGATTGCAAATTTTCTATAATTTTATTCTCCAAATTGAAATTACTATACTTTTTGTGAGCCAAGAAGTTGTCTGAATCCATAGACCATGTTCAACTCTTCCAATTTTGATCATTCAAGAAGTATTTTTTTGCTTATTAGTTCCTATTTTTTGCTCACTACTTTGGAACATGTGTCATGACTCTATTCAGCCCAACCTTGAAAAAGAAAAAAAGCACATTCTAAGCTTTGATTGGAAATTTATTTTAGCCTTGGTTGAAAATAACTAAACCCTACAGATTGGATATGGGTCCGAGTATGGGTCCCTAGTCGGGAATGGATGGTTTGACCTTATTGTTGTAATTGGGACTCATGAACTTCCATGTGTACAAATGGATAGATCTACAGAGATACTTGTTGACTTTGATGGCTGATTTTCAAAGACTCCATACCTACCTACAAAGTAAAACTCCACATAACTTTCATCTCATTGATCAAAATGGAATGATTCAAAGCTTTCCGTGTTTTTATAATTTTAGGAAAATCAATTTCAAATTTTTATTAAAATAAAAAGTGATTTTTAAAGAAGTTTTTTGATGCTTGTAGAAGCCCAAAATACCTTCCACGTCTTTGCGGGCAATTTCTTGTTGCTGAGCAAAGTGACATTGCTTTTCATCATCAAGTGCATGAATTKTTTGTACAAAACATGTYCATAGTGGGTAAATCCCATTTGCAAGCAAATAGTAMCAATTGTATAGTRCACCRTGAAAAGAAAAATTCATGAATATACCGACCTTCACCRCTTAGCATATTCTAGATGCGTGGRCTTTACTCAAGCACATTCAGRTCATCCAATTGTTTGCAYCTGGAAAAACAAAKAAAATATGCCAAATATATATGTAGCCYTTGTTCTATAATGGCTTCAAGTATAATGAATTGTTTTCCATCCTTGTTCCCATAATCTTTCAGCTATGCCTCAAGGCAATTCTTCCATACGTAATGAGCTACTTCTCAATATTAGCTTTTGTTGGCTGCCTCAAGTGTAGCTTGCTAAAATTGGCACGAACGGCTTGATAAAATTTCTTCATGGCCTCCATATCTGTGGATTCACCTATCCGGTAGTACTCATCAGTAGTGTCTATTGCAATTCGGTATTCAAACACTTGAATTGCGGTAGTGCACTTTTGAATTGATAAGAGGCCTAGTTTTCCTACTGCATCACGCTTCCGTAAAAAAATAACTGTCTCGAACACATACCTTAGACATGATTGATAAAAATTGCGGCATCCTCATGCAAGAGCATTGATGAAAATGTAGTGGTCCATACTCCATAAACAAGTGTCTCCGCAAAATAATCTGAGAATATCCTCTCATGTCCATCTAATCTCTCTCATTAAATTTCCACATCGTCTAGGCCTTAATCCTCTTGCTTGTACCACTAGCTCAAGAATGGAATCATTACAAATCTGATCTAGAAAATTGGTGAAGATGATGTCATCTAGCTTGTCGTCCTCACGCTTCTTTTGCAAATGTGCTGCAACTCTAGCTCTCCAAGCCTCCATAGTTGTGCAATAGTTTTTGAAATGACTTTAGCCCTACAAATGTCACCCTTCCACCCTCCATCACCTTTGCACACAATTCTTAAAGCATTCTAGAAATTTGAAATGAAAGAAGTTGAATTCCTAGTCATCTCGTGCAATGAAGTAGCCCATAGGACAAAAATAATAGCGTGCCTGTGAACCTTGATAAACCTTTCATAACTTAATGACATGGCAACTGACTTCCTTGGGGGATGCGCTTGGTGAGGTTCATGCCATTCTAGCGTGGGGCACCCTTTCAACAGAGAAATGTGTTGGTTTAGGAACCTACGCCAAACCTATAGTATTGAGCTTTGGAGCCTCTATTTGAGGAATCCAACATGGGGATGTTCTTAGGACATCTCTACTTCTTCAATTTTAGAAAAAAATTGCTTACATTCACACTAGAAGAAACCCGTGCTGTTTAATTTGAGGGATTTTAGGTGACATCAAATTTGACAACCCATGTTTTGATTGTTTTTATGTCAAAAATAACGTCTTGATGTTATGTTGGACATTATTTTTGACATAAAAACAATAATAAAGTTCAAGAAAGTTCCATAATTTCAGAAAGTTCCACCATGTAGATTGCAAGATATTAGTTTTTTAATTGACAAATAACCTTTTTATTGACCTTGAGAAAAGTCGGGTAGCTACACTTCGCGGAGTTCACGAGGTCACATTTGTATGAAGAAACGTCCATGTTGGTGGTTCTTCTTTGGATTCATTCTTGAAAGCAAGTTGTCTACATGCTTGGAAAATATAAGATCATTTGGAATTGTACAATCGGGTATTGAAACCTTATGATTTTTGCATTTGTAGTGAAATAAATTTCACTATTGCCAACTTTGACACCCTTCCTAAGGCTGAAATATTGTTTTTTTTCAATGAATTTTTTTTCAAATGATTATCTATATGTTAATAACATCTATGAAAAATTTCTAAGGCCAAAAGATTCACACAAAACAGATATTCAAAATCTACCTACACGTGTAGTTGTGAGAAGAATTTCACTACTGCCAACTTTCACACCCTTCCAAGGGCTAAATTTTTTTTCTTTTGACTTGAATTTTTTTTCATGGTCTAATATCTATGTTGATAATATATGTGATAAATCTCAAGTTCATGAAATTCACGCACAAAAATATATATGAAATCTACCAAACGGTGTCATTGTAAGAGACAATTTCACTACTTCCAACTTTGACACCCTCCCAAGAATAGAAAAATTGGTTTTTTACCATGAATTTTTTTTAGAATCTCACCATTATGTTGATAACATTTGTGACAAATTTCAAGTTCAAAAGATTTGTCCAAAAAAAGTTATTGGAAATCTACCAACATGTGTAGTTTCAAGAATGATTTCACTATTGCCAACTTTGACACCCTCTAAAAGGCTGAAAAGTTGTTTATCTACCATGAAATTTTTGTCATATGTTGGTGATATGTGTGCCAACTTTTAAATTCAAAAGATTCACCCAAAAAAAGATATTCAAAATCTACCAACATGTGTAGTTATGAAAATGATTTTTTACATCCATTTCATACTTTGACCCACAAAATGACACTATACCAAGGGCTAAAGAAGTCATTCTTGAAACAACACATATTGGTAGATTTCCAATAACTTTTGTTGGACAAATCTTTTGAACTTGAAATTCGTCACATGTGTTATCAACATAGATTTTATTCCATGAAAAAAAATTCACATCAATAGAAAAAAATTTCAACCCCTGGAAGGGTGTCAAAGTTGGCAGCAGTGAAAATTTTCTTACAGCTACATAAGTTGGTAGATTTTGAAAATCTTTTTTTCTGCAAATCTCTTGGCCTTGACATTTTCACAAATGTTGTTGACACATAGATGATCATTTGAAAAACATTTCATCAAAAAACCCAGTTTTTCAGCCTTATGGAGGGTGTCAAAGTTGGCAGCAGTGAAATTTGTTTCAGTGCAAAAGCAAAAATTCATAAGGTTTCATTAGCCGACTATACAACATATAGGAAAGAAATAGAGAATGATACAAAATACAAAATTGTAAAAGTTTAGTTGTTTAATTGAAAAATGCCAATGGTTGTAATTTTGTAATAAACAATCTACATCCTACAATCTTATTTATTTCAAAAAAATATTTGAAAATTTTGTTCAATAAAGGACTTCAAAGTTTATTTTAGATTAGAGAATCCATTACTGCTTGCAAATTAAACTCCTCATAACTATCATCTCGTTAATAAAAATCAAATGTTTCAAATCTTTCCACATGTATATAAATCTAGGATAAGAATTTCAGTTTTTTTAAAAGAGTGATTTTTGAAGAATTTTTTGAGCTGCCCAGGCTCTCTATACTTCAATGAAAACTACACATCATACAATAAGTTTTTAAGCATAATCAAAAGTTATGAAAATTGTTGGGCCTTATTGTTACTCCTTGGGCACATGTTGTGTGAAAATTTCAAAGAAAAATATATAAGAATTCCATTCATAGTATATATATATAAGAATTCCATTCATAGTATATATATAAGAATTCCATTCATAGTATATATATATATATATATATATATATATATATATATATATTTATTTCCTATAGTAGCACATCGGGCCTGCTGAAGAAACAGTTTCGACGGCCTCCTGCAGGCTTTAGATTTTTTCTAATGCTAGTCATAGTATAACTTTCTAGCTTACAAATGATGTAATGCAATGCCTTGACGGATTAAGATTGCATGAAAAGGTTTTGTATTCTTAATATATCACATGGAATGTGACTAATAGTTCAAGTCTTGAGTATTTTTTGCTTTGTTTTTTATCACTAAAAGACCAAACTTTGTTTTTTTCGCAACATAGTGATTTTGAGCAGCTTATATATATAATTTAATTTTAGAAATAAAGTTTTTTGAAAAAAGGGTTAAGATGATGTGTCGCTAACGTGGCACTACTTGTGCCACGTCAAATTCCATTTTAAAAAAATTTAAAAAGAAAAAAAAACTCTAATTGCACCGCAAGGGGCGGTCTAGATTCGCAGCCTCCTATAGGCTTCAAATTTTTTCTAATGTTATAATGTTTTCCTCAAGGTTCAAATCAAGAAATTCAAGATAGAGATGAAAACTTATGAAATTTTGTTTTTTATTTACTATTTAAAGCCACTAATTCTATATATTTTCCAACTTGAATTCTTGATTTGGATCTTTGAGAGTTTGAAGGTCCACAAGTTGGAGAATTTCATACTTATTAAAGCTATTTCATGATAAGGACTATTTGGCACCTAATGGAAGGGTTGGCGACGAGTTCGACGGCGATGGTGAGGCGCTTGCGGGCTTCGGTGGAGAGGCCGGTGACGCCCGGGAGGCCCACTATGGAGGAGCGGAGGGGGGTGAGTTCCACTAACTCCATGACTTCCTCCACAAAGGCCTGATTGGAGAAGAGGGGGGAAAAAAACATCGGGGTTAGTGAATTTGGAGTGGATTCATGACTAGGCCAAGGCATGTTAAATGGAAAGCTGCTCCTAATCCTCGCTATTAGAGCTTTCTGCTATGGAATGTGCACAGTTTGGGCACTCTGATMGGGCCAAGGAACGTTTTCTTACRAWTAGAGGTTCAGGCCAAAGCATCAAGGTTTTCATTTTTCATTCTCACATGATCCGCTTCGTTGAGTTTGGCATGAGTTCATGACTTTGGGAATCCGACATATAAATCTATACCGGTCTGAGTTTTAAGAGCTGTTGCACGTGCGCAGGTTAGCGCTCTTAATGGCGCATATGTATACAATTTGACGTTTTTTACAGTTTTGTATTCAGCTATATTAGAGGCAGGGCAACCAGATGCAGCTAAAGCAGCAAGGCTTGCAATTTTAAATTTCTCTTTCATCCCAMGCTGTTGAGTTCYTAATGTTGAATTATTAMATTTGAGCCATATTACTCARTCAAGCTAGTCTGCTACTAACAAAAGGTAAGAACGACTTCTTCCACAAATGCTTGCCAAATCATTTTCACTCCAGATCCAGACGACTAACAYTTATRAAAGACAGTCGAACCCAACATACATGGCAAAACTCTATACATTGATTGCGCTGGTAAAGAAAAACCATGAAAATCCAGTTAGTATTACCTTTCTTACAGACGGGCTAACGTCCTTGGAAAGGCGGAGCCAAGCCGAGTAGATGAGCGACTCATGCACCGTAACGTTCGGGGAGTGGATGTCAACCTGCTCACAATACCC